>JAOXYB010020860.1:0-17409 GCA_028565635.1 Phoronis ovalis | reverse complement strand
CGGTGAGCGAATACCGGTCTCTTGCACTTCACAGGTTTAGAAGTGTGGTTGAGCGGCAAGCAGGATATTTCGTAATGTTAGTTTATTGATTTTTTTTGACACACAGTGAGAGTTTTTTGCAAGAAGCCAACTTCTACTGGTTTTAACACTATCTGGGCCATGACCCTACGGTAGTAGAGTTATGAAGCTAGGTCTAGTATCAGACATGTCAAGCCCGAGAGATACTTCCCAAAAAACTTGATGGGTGTGTGAGGCCCAAGGCAAGAAACTCTTACTTTTGGTAAAAACTGCATTCCGAAAATATGCCCCATGGAAAAAATTTGTTTGCAAGAAATGCACCCCATGGTAAAAAAATCTTAGAATTATAAACACAAATGTACCCTATGGCAAAAGCAATAAACAAAATTCTGGAAATTTAGATCCAGAAATGAGACACCTTGCCATAAGTAATCAATTATTGAAAAAAATATGACATGGTTAAAATGCATTTGCAAAAAGCACACACTATAGGAGAAAATGGTAAATAAGCATAAAAACGTTCCCAAATGGTAGAAATGGAGGCAGAAAAAGGGTGTCCATGGGGTGACATGTTTATACTGTCACTGTGAATGCTTGTCAAGTCCCCTGGAGTCTTGACTCAAATCAATGGCTGATACGCAACTTAGTGAACAAAAAAGGGTGTTTTTTAAAAATAAAACATGTTAAAGTGGGTTATGCAATTTGTGTTAGATTTTTGATGTATAACTGTAAAAACTGTGCATTGGGGTGATGTTTTTACTATGGTACTTCAATTCCCATTTAATACTAAAATCAAAACCGATTAAAACGGCCAATTTACCACTCAAGGTGGCCCAACTAACAGTTTGTTTTGAATGTTTCTGATTGCTGCGGCCAATTGCCTTTAGTTTCTGTAATTTCTGAGTAAAGTTTCTTTCAGTCTGAGTCAGAGAAAAGGGGTCAACATTTAAAACAGAATAGCACATTTAGGGCTTTTCAAAAACACACTCAGGGTGCCAGTTATTCCCCTGAGTCATGGCTTCAAGTTTCACACATTTGGCGTAAGTATAGTTGAATGTGGTCACTTTGAGGTAACTGAAACCTATGATCCCAAGCTGGGATGACCCAGTAGAGTCACAGAGCTAAGACTATATAGTAATATGGTTACTCAATGAACAACTATATTTTATAGGTTTTACAGTCATTATTCCATTCTAGAAGTTTTCTCCAGTGAGGTTTTGTTTGAAGTTTTAAGTCATTTGGAGTGGTATGACTTGTTAGTTGTGGCTCAGACTTGCACAACTTTTCGTGACTTAGTCCAATCTGGAGCTCTGTGGTAAGTTGTACATTCAAAAAATAAGCCTTGCTTTACCATAATTGTAGGTGCTTGGAAGTTTTAAAAATTAAAAAAAGGTATCATTCAATAAAATCGAAGTAACTGGCACTTCTTAATACTATCCCTTTGAGTCTCTAATAAAAAGGTATGGAAAATATTTTGCTGTTCATGGAAATACAACATTGCTTACTGGATTTAGTCCTGAATACATGTCCATACTGTTGCTGCTACAGCTTGATGTAGGGTCATGGGTTTTTGCTATCTCAAATAGGCTGCACTTGTTCTAGTGTAAAATGATTTTGGATCTGGTGTTTCTATTCACATTAGGTTTTAAGAATAAAAAGAGGGACAGGCACTTCGAGATAGCAAAATATTATGAGCTACAATCAAGTCGTTGGCTGATCATTAGTGGGTCATAGATTAGGACTTACTGGAGTGAACTATGTATGTACTTGGCACAACTACAGTCTGGTGGTGCCTTGTGAATCCTTTCATATCTAAGCTGGGGAAAATAGGTGACTCGTAACAATTGTTCGATTGTCAACTTGAGCTTTTTAAAATTGGAAATGGCCATTTTTAAATCGTAAATATCATACATATTATGTGCACCGTATAGTAATATTTATTAACTATGTTTTTGTTTCATGTAGGCAAAGAATGAAAATGTTGGATTTTTGTCGGTTTATAGTAAGAGGTATTTCAGCCAGTCGTGTCCTGTATATTGTAGAGAAATGTCCTAATGCAGGTAAAGCTAATTGAAAAGGCATGGATATCAAAAAGTTTGATCATTTATGTTGTAGTTGTAAGAGCTTTTACATAGTAATTGTCATAGTGAATATAATATTTCCTGCTGAACTCCAGTATATGTACTACTTACGGATGGCAATGACATTTCATTAAGAACATTTGTGATAGACTGAATAGTCGTCAGCCTTTTGTGAAATTTCTAAAAAATTCTCAGAAAATTCCTCCTTGGTTTCAGAGCAACTCATATTGGGCCCAGTCGACTGTTCAGATTTGGCATCTATTTTATCTGAATCAGCAAAACAGACAGATGATGATGTGGCAAAGTATATCACAAACTACGTAAATCATGATGACGATTATGTGGAAGATGATGATGATGACGATGTTGGTCAAATGGAAGATGAAAACAGCGATAATGAAGATAATGGGGAGACAGGTACTCCCTCTTCTGGAGAAAATCTAAACACATATGACAGGCTGATATTGGAAATTCTACGAAAATGTCCACGCTTGTGCAATATCAATGTTACTTCAAGAGAACTTACCTCAAAAGGAGGTAGGTACATGTATGTGAAAGCATACAGTGCTAAATTTATTAACTTGCCTTGGTCTAGGTGTTGCCTAAAGAATTTAAGTGCTTTTAAATTATTGTAATACCAAAAAGTAAAACATGCTAAATACAGATAACAGATGTTATATTCCATGATTTCTAATAAGAGTAAATCAAAAGTAGATCTGTTTTGAAAATAGAAACAAGACCTAAGATAGTTAAAGCAATTACTATTTTGATTGGCTAGTGTCTAGTTAGTCCATAGCGGATAACATGATATTATGTCATATTTTACAGTTTGTACAATAGCTGCAAAGTGTATTAGACTGCGAAGTTTGTGGATTGCTGACTCCTTATATGTTCATAGTGATGCTATTACCGATATTGTGTCCACTCATAGTCGTATAAGTCAGTTGTCAGTTCAAAAGTAAGTTCACTTTTTGCTCTACAAACATGAGGTTTGGTTTCGATTCCTCAGTCACCATACAGGCTTTATCTGAGGTGTCTCATGTATCAGTGGTTCACGTCATTATTGAAATAGTGTCTTTCTTGAGTTGCAGTTTGGTGTGAATATTCTTGTAATTTTATAAAAGCTTTACTAGGTATGCCTTTCTATCCACGATAGTATGCTAGAATATACCCATCATAAAATAAAAGCATTGTTATTCACTTGTTACTATAATAATTATTCTATAACATTGAACGTACAGTATTGACATACGATTATTTGTCCTTTGTAGCAGAGGTGAGGGAGCTCCGAGAAAAATAGGCTAATCAAATTAAGACATTGATAATTATTGAGCAAAATATGTTTTTGTCTAAATTTTGTTTGTTAACATATTATTATAAAAAATAAATGGTAAACATTCTGAAGAGCAAATGTCCTTGTGGTTAGGTTGAAAAAGTGACACCGAGTAAAACTGTGCTCATGCGTTAATTTTAAAACAGACTATTTAGGATCCTACCTTACTAGCAACATGAGAAGGATAATATTTGTCGCAAAACAAAATTTCTAAAAAGTCTTGTTTTTCGTTTGACAAGTTTCTTTCAAAAATGTTACCACTATGTCCTCATTTGTTGCCATTCAGGAAACTTGTGAAATAATTTCTTGTTAATTTTAAAACAAATAAATGGTCAAAACTAATTTACACTACATAAATATTAACAAAATACATCTTCTAAAACTAATTAATTAAAATTCTACGTATTGTGTGGTACAAGGTACAAGATACACTGGTAATTTATCTGAATGTATTTTTTCTTGCAGTTGTCAACAGGTGGTGCTACTGAATTTAAAACATCGAGATCCCAATATATTATTGGGACTTCAGTCTGTTAGGTATGTATTTTTAAAAAAAATAGCATGTTTTGATTTCCTTGTAACAGTTTACAAATATTACAAATGGAGGATAATGAGGATCAAAGTAGCAACCCGCAATGGAGAAATCTATATTTTGTATGTGAACTTGTATAATAAAATGAATAACCCATTTCACATTTAAACCCCATATCTGTATTTTTACACCTTTTAGTTTCTTTCAATTTTGATATGTTGCTACCTAGGTTATAAGATACGTAGTTGGTTTATTTATTAAATAAATTTCTTTTCCAGACTTGTTGGTGTTTGTTTGAATCCTGAATGTGTTGAAACCCTGGCAAGGAATTGTCCTATGTTGGAATGTTTAGATTTGTCAGAATCAAGCTTATCGCAACTAACTCCTGCAAATGTACATGGTTCCAACTTTCCACGATTAAAACAGCTTCTACTAAAGTCTTGTTTAGGTAACTTTTGTGAGCATCTGATGTTTCGCATTAGATTTGAACTTTGTCATTTTCATTTCATGTCTCATTATACTTCGTCTTTAGCTCCATGACATCGCAATCAAAAGTCGGTAAAAAACACATGTTGGGTGTACCTGTTGAAAATATAGCAATCTGGCAAAATTATTTGGCATTCATGTAGAACTACCCAGATTGACTACGCAGCTGACAAATACTGATATCCTGCTGCTGTAGTCCAAAACCTGTTGTATCCTTGCTTCTTTGATGCTACTTGTCCCTATATTTCCCAACTATTGCTTGTTTTGCTCTGACTGTATGGGAATGTAACCTAGCACAACCAAAAATAAAGTACAATGAACCATAATAGTGATTCAATGAAACTGTAAAATGTAAACAGTAAAAATGCAGTGTTTATATGGTGCTAGTTCATTTTGTTTGATGAGTTATTTTAGAAGTTTTAATTTTAGAATTAATACTAGTTGAGATACAACATGCCACGGAATTGATGTGTGTAGATGTGTCAGAATGTTTACGACTTCGTTCATTGTCTTTGGAATGTGTATCATGTAAGTTTCCGATACAATAGCCCGTTACTTACTGCTGGGGATTATTTAAAAAGCTACAGATTAAATGCTAGTGTTTAACATCCGGACATTTTGTCATATTGGCTGTCTCACAAGCTGTTGTACAAAGAATGTATTTGATACATGTACCCAGCTGTGTATGTATCATAAATTTTTTCCTTAAATGCAACTGTAGAAATTGTACCTTTAAATGTACCTTAGTATGATATAGAACTGAACTAAATCTTAGTTTGTAAAAAGTTGCATTGAAATCTCAATTGTGTAAACCCTGCAGTTTTGTTTTAATAGTGCAAACTATCACAACAACAAGTTGCCAAAGCCTGCAGTTAATAAAACTTAATTCCGGCAGCCTTGAATGCCTTAGCATCAATAAGTTGCCAACATTAAGCAGTCTCAGTGTGCAAAGTCCAGTGCTGAAGAAACTGGATGTCAGCTATGATATAAGGTATTGTATATTATTTTGTATTATCACAGTTTTTTACTGACTGAGTCCATAGGTGGCAGCAGGTACTATTAGACCTGCAATCATTTACTGTAATGCATTTGATCATTATTACCTTGAGATGTTGTTTTTATTAACCTGACTTAGTTAGCTTCTGTGCACTGCTGAACCATTAAAATCAATTGAACAATGGGTGACAGAATTACCTTTGATTTTAATTAAGAACAATGTAGACTTCTTGCCAAGAATAAATTAAGAAGTACAGAATAATTTTAAAATGTTCCCCTTCATTAAAGTTTTGAATTTAAGCAAGTAACTCAACAAATTATTGAGCAAAAAATATTCAAGAATAAAACAAAGTATATTGACTGTAACAGTTTATTATTATGTTATTATAATTATGTTATTATAATTATGTTATTGTAATTATGTTACCACCCTGAAAACTCTATAAAACTGTTGCTAAGCTAGTTATTGGCATATAACCCAATTTTGTTGCCACTCCTTTTTTGTCCACAATCTTAACATGAAATTAACAAGCAGAATTAATCATGTAAGATATCTAGTAGAATGTCACATGCATTGTTTATCTTGATATTGAATTGTAATTTTTATTTGTTAGACTAACGGTAAATAGTCTTGAAGCAATGCAAAACCTTCACCAAATAGAAGTTTTGAATATTATGGGATGTAAGCAGCTGCCACCAAATGTGGTGAATGAGAATTTGTTACCTAAGGTATATCATTTTAGTGAATTATTTTTCTTACTTTAAATAAAGGATATTTTAAGAAATACATTTAAGATTATAATAAATTTAGTCATTTACTAAATTATTTAAGCTAATCCTAAGTCACTTAATTTATTGTGGTGTTATCTTGCCTGTTATAGCTAATATAACATTTTGAAACAATTAAAATTTTATTTAAAAAACAGTTGGTTTCCCTTTAATGGAAAAACACAATCCATGGCTTTGTACAATTGCTGTCATTTAAAAAAAATCATATATCGTGAGTCAATTTCTTCTAAATGTTGAATACACTGAGATAGTAGTGCATCTGTAATTACAATTTTTATTTTTGCTACGAAACTTTGATCATTGGATAACAAACAGAATTTGGTACAATTGTTTCTGTTTGCAAACCTTGTATCTGGAAATCAAAAATAAGTCAACAGGTTGGTGATAGCTTTGAAAACTTGTGTCTCACCAGGATTGTAAAGCTATGTACAAGAACCATAATTAAATCTACAAAGTATTTGATGCTCAACCCGCTACAGTGCTAATATAAGTTAAGTAGCAAAAATCATGTTGCTAATACCATTAAATAATAACTAGACTGCTTTATTACATCATTCTACATTAATAGAGGTCCTCCAGGATCCCTATAATAAAAGCAGTCTTTGAATGGCAGCTACCTTAGAAACGTTTTGTAAGATATACTTTATTTGGTAATGAAATATCAGTGATTCTGTCATTAGATGCCAGCACTAAAGGAATTGAAGCATGGAGGAGATTCATGGTCTGAAGCCACACTCAAATCAAGCAATTTAATCAGACTCGAATTTAAAGTAAGTTTACCCAGCTATTATTTCTGAGTTATTGTTTTCTCATGTACACAATTTTTTAATATCCTAATATAAGCAATTGGTTATGAAACGAAAGTGTTATTACTGGACAGAAGATTAATCCATCCTTGACTCAACCTTCATTAACTTACTAAAACTATGACAGAGTCCTTCTTGAAGATAAGTAATTTCATTTACCCCCCTCCGTTTTATGTCTTCTTGTGAATCTTTACCTTCACCAATTTTGTTTTGACATGAATCATTGGTAATTTTACAAATGGCGTAGTTCTTAGTGTGTATCAGTTTCCTGAATAAAAGCATACAAGGGAGCTTGATAATAAAAAAGCTTGTGCTCTTGTAGTTAGTGTGCTCTGAGGCAACTGGTCATCATAATTAGAAGACTTGACTTTCTTAATTCCAAGTAAGATTCAGTTTAGATAAATTTCGTATTTTCAAATGTTTTCACTCACAGTGTTATAAAATTATAATGTTTTAACTTTCCCAATTTTTTCTGCTGCAGGATGCTAGTAATCTTTGTTCCATTGCGCTACAAATGCCAAAACTGACATCATTACATTTAGCCTCATGCAGAGATTTTATGGAGATGGAGATGTTAGATGGTATGTTACTTGGAAAATGGGTAAGCTTTGTCACCAGGCCAGATATATCTGTCTGGTAAATGGCTCATGGATGGATTGATTACTTTTAGGAAATATACTGTTTTATCTGTTTTTTGACTCCCAACGTAATGCCAAGTCAGCACAATAGTTGGTAATGGAACTGCCTTTTGAACTTTCCCAAGTTTGCAACTTGGGCTATCTTAGGCAAATTACCATTCAATTAATGAGTGTTTTAATTAATTTTAAAGCATATGCATATTTTCAGGTAAAGCGGTTTAAAGGCTTGATGACCAAGAGCATGCTGAATAATGCTGATGAAAATAACGACTCTAAAGATGGTCTACCGAATTTGAGGCATCTTGTGTTTGAAAATATTCAGAATTTGCAAGGGGATATTTTCTCAGCACGAGGAAAGAAGTTTGAGTTTCTAACAACTTTAGCAATACTTTCTTGTAAATTCTTGAGACAGTAAGTATCAAATGAATGTCACGTCATACATAACAGCTGCAAGAAAAACTTTCAGAATACTGGTTCCTTAGATAGATGGCACTAGTTACAAGGCATTTTGTGCATTCAGTAAAACATAAAGTTTACTGTTGCGAGACATTAAAGTTCATTTATCCACTGTATGGCTGGACGTATTGCAATATGGCCACAGGTACTGTGATGTCTGCTTCTACTTGTCGGTTAAGCTCCTGAAAATCCTGGAAATTGTGGAAGATCTGTTTAAAGCGCATTGATTTCCAGCGTAAATTTTGTCTGGAGCAATTTCTGTTACAAAACATTACAGCATTGTAAATTTTAATATGCAAATGATAAAGTGAAGCATTAAATGATAAGATGTCTGTGAATGCATCTGTGTTATTTAATCTTGAAATTATTGGAGCACTTATTTTTATGTTGCCAAAATTAGTAAAATATTTAAATGTTTAACTTTGTAGCCTGGAGATGGATGATTGGCCATGCTTGGAAACCATTCAAATTATTAGTTGCTCCAAATTGACTCAATTAAAGATTATTAATTGCTCTCAGATAACATCTGTCACTGTCCAGGTACAGTAATTAAAACTGTTTATTCTGCATGATTAGTAAATATCAGCACACCTACTGATGTAAAAGGTAATTAATTAAAGCAAACATTCATTATTTATTTATTAATTTACATATTTAGAGCCTGGCAACCTAAAAAAGAAATTGAACATGTGTTTTGTATATTGTGTTGCTTTTTGTTTATCAGACATTTTATTTTCTTCAATTGAGAATCTTTTATCTTGCCCTGGTATATTTCTGATACACAACTACCAGCTGTTTAGGAGTGTAACCAACCATAAAGGCCAAATTTAATTTTAATATTTCTTGTAGAAAAGTCTGAACAGGCACTATAAATTTTATATCTGAAATTTCTATTCTGTAGAAGCAATTATGATGGCCATTTTGAGCTTTTGTAATAAATAATAAAATTGATTGTTTGGCTTTAGTGGTGTGGGATGGTAGAATCATTGAAATTACTATGTGAAAATCTCCAGAAGCTAAATGTGACTGGAACTAGTTTTGGCGCATTCACTGTACATAGTTCAGAGTTAATACAACTGGAAGTCACTGGAATATGTATGATGCCTCACAACTCTGCTGACATAAGGTAATAAATCAAATAGCCTGTTTACACACTCAAGATGAATTAATTATATGAGAACAGTGTATTGTTAGTTGACACTTTTAGTCTTATTTCTTCATTTTATAATTTAAAAGTCATTGTTTTTAGTAATGAAAATAGAAAAAAATATAAAATTGGGTGTACATTAAATAATCACATAAATATAAGTTACAAATTTTATTTTTAAAATTCATAATATGTATCAACAATTTAAGCAATTTTAGTGCAACTATGTTACTCAGTTCGCTTCTAAAAATATGTGCTAAATATAAGACAAACTGAGGTCAGTCAGCCTATCAAAAATACAAATCAATGACCATTAAACAGTCTAAAAATTCTTTGAAAAATATACGACAACAGGCTTTAGGACTTTTGCATTCTGGTATTTTTTTTTGTAAGCATTACGTCACTCTAATCTTCTTGATTTCCCAATTAATTAACAATTGTCCAGTATGCCAGCAGTATGACTAAGCATTTCGCATTATTTATGATGTTCATATTTGAATTGTGATGTTATCATTGTTCTGTTAAATCGTTAAATACAGAAACATTTGTAATACATATAATATTAAATGGGGTGTGTATCTTAATTTTCTACTTGCACCCCAAGATTAGCGCATCTTGGGAGCAATGAAAGTTTACATTTATTTTAGAAAATGAAAATTAAAATGGTATCTACTATGTGCTTGAATTATTTTACAATTAATGCATGTTTTGAAGTTAGAAATATTGTTTTATAACCAAGAAGTTTTTGCATTACACTGCCATTTTGTTATATTTTGATTAGGTGAATATTAAACCAAAGCAGGAATCTTTCGATTCTGTTATATATATATATATATATATATATTATGGCATCATCTATAAGCTGTTTGTTTTCTATTAGGTGTCCAAAATTAGAAAGTATTTGTCTTCATAAATGCGACAGTCTTACAGACAATATCCTTCAAACTATATTAACATCATGTACTGCAGTGACAAGTTTGCAACTAACAGGCTGTCATAAACTTAGGTAAATCTTTGTTTGACAGACTTTATTTGTCCTTGGAAAGTTGTATTGCTAGTACTAGTGCAAACTAGAAACGAATACTAGTATAAACTAGTAGAATCTAGTATTACATGAGAAATTTGAATAGTTGTACCCAACAATCATCTTATACATCAAGCATACATTACTGATTAATTTGGTCAAATTTTCTGTTTTTGAACTTTCCAATTTGCTAACTATATAACTTTTCTATACTATTATAACTTCAAAAGATTTTATAGTAAACAACTACTGGATAGAATTTTTGAACATAAGCGTAGTCTGTACCCGAAGTTATGTATTCAGGAACTTAAACTTACAACTGTATGCTGTATATTTTAGTCAACTGACAACATGTCCAAACCTATCTAGTTTGAGGCTGACTGGATTACGAAGACTTACTGAGCTATTCATACACCCTGATAGCTGCTTGAAAGAATTTGCTTGCAATAATCTTACTAAGGTATGGCAAATGTATTAAACACATGTATTGCATACATGTTCTTGCTGAACAGAAAAAGCGGACATTAGTAACTGCTCTATCTTTGCTTTGTCATAAGGAATGTATGGTGCTATTTATTCATACTGTTTTTTATGTACATGCATTCATATGGTTTCACAAAATAAAACGAGAAGTGTTCTGTTGTTGGCAGTTGTGATACCACTATTGTGAAATATGTGCTTTAACCTTGTTAAAGTAGAATCATATGTCACTCTATTTTTGCAGATAACCCCAGACAAACGTCAGGTTATTCTAAGCCAAAATCGGGACACCCTAGATACATTGGAAGTGCGATCATTACCCAATGAAAGAGAACTTGTACTTGATCTCCCCCTGTTGAGACATCTCACATTAGATCAAGGTATACATCTTACAAGTCTGGCAATAATCTGTCCCAATTTGCTTTACCTAAGAATACAAGGATGTCCAAATTTACTACATTTACAGTTGCATGTTTTGCAGCTGCCGTTACTGCAAGTTGACCATAGCTCTCCCCTGATAGCTTTAAAAACACTTCACCTTTCGTGTCATAACGTGAAATTTCTTGCGCGAGTTTTGGGATTTTATACACCGAATTTGGAACATTTAACTTTAATTGGAGACAACACATCAGTTAATAGGATCTTAAGTGTGGGAAATGCTTTGCCAAAACTATGGTTAATAACTTTAAATGACTGTACGCCTCAAGAAGACTTGATACCCTATTTTCCTACAAGTTTTGTGCTGACGAAAGAACAATTACAGAGGTATAATGACTTGACGTTGACTGTGATGTTTGAAGAATCAAGTTAAGGGGGAAAGCATCATTCTACAAAATTTATTCGCCCTTTATAGTTGAATGATGTTATATGTGTTAGTTAAACTTTGATAGTAAATATGCCATTTATTTTCCTGTAAATAGGCGATTTTGGAAGAATGTAAGTTAAAAAACTCTCAACCTACTAACCCAGTGGCCCAGTTTAGTTAACATTTTTCTGAGGCATAAACTTGAAATTTATGTATTTGATCAGAGCAAAAAATTGAGACAATGTTTTGGAGTTCTGTACATGGAGATTATTTGTTTCAAAATGTAAACTTTGCAGGTAAAGCTATAATAATAAAATATAATTTTATCTTTCAAATTTTGCATTAATTTAACCTGAAAAGGCAGAAGTACAGGTCACATGACCTACTTGGAGAGAATAAATTACCGATTTAGGCGTTTGAGTTGTGTACTTTCAAAATGTATATAATTTGCTTTTCCTTTGTAACTCTAAGTTAGACTTTTGTTACTATTTAAATAAAAATTTGGGAAAAATTTGCATTACATTTTTTTCAAACTAAATATTTCCTGAAACGTCAACATTCATTCTATGTCATGGTGGTATTTTTAGACTCGTATGTGCAACGCAAGAAATTATTACACCTATTAAAAATCATAAGGCACATCCTACAGGAAAATGCTGCGGAGATCTAAGTTTGAGCTAACTATGTTTTTAGGGAGTAAATGATACCCTCGTCATTTGTTATGTCCAAATTTTTGTAAATACCGTGAATAATTAACTATTAATTAATGTTGAAAAAAAGCTAATTTTTTTATTTTCTAAAATAACTAAATTGATTATATAACCAAAGTTTGGTGCAATTTAAAAATGGTCCATAACAAATTCTGACAAGCAAAAAAATTTATCTACTGGGTTTTCCTGTAGGATGTACCTAATGATTTATATAGGGTGTTATTAAACTCTGATTAAGTTTCATACCTTTTACACAATAGTTTGAAAATATCATTATGACAGCTTAAATGTTAAGTTTTAGAAACCATCTATTATAGCTGATGAAAATGTCAGTAAGACAGAAAATCTGTGACAATGTGTGTTCTACAGCTGACTGAATTAATACATTTATTATTAAAGTCAATCCTGTTTCTGTATACCATTTTGTTCAATATAGATGAAACATGATACAAGGATTATCATTTTATTAATTATTATTATTACTGAGTTTGTTTATACCTGAACTAAATGTACGCACAAAGTGATTCAGACATCTTTGCTCTGGTGTATTATTGTTTCAGATCTGTTAACTAATAAATATATATAATTAATATATATGGTAATGGTATTTCAAGTTATATCATATTTATGTACCTGACTGTATACATATTTACATAATATCTACATATTAAGGTATCCTAAGTATCAAATGTTTGTGCGAGATTTAAGGGTATTCAATCCTACTCAAACAAATATGAATTTTCAATACGATCCACTCTTCTTTTCTTACTCAAAAGTTGATTTGGGGGATGAAAAAACTTAAGCTTCATTCAGATTATTGGTTTCCTATTTCTTTGGAGATAATAAAAATGGCTATATCACAATGTGTGTGTGTGTGTGTATGTATGTATGTATGTAACATTTATTAGAGTTTTTGCCATAAAGCAGCAAGCAAGCCAATTTGTTTTGTATGTTTCTCTCAATTTTCAGTAAGCTATAAGTGAAAGAAGGTTAGAGGTGGGGGCATGCTGAGGTTTCATTATATCATAAGACCAGATCTTGAATAAAAAATTACGTTAATTATATCTTTAACAAAAAGATAACGGATAAAACATGCCTTAAACATAGGTAAAAATGACAGTTTTTAGCTTGCAACATTAAAAATTTTTAACAAGTGTTAAAGCATTATTCAGTAAAGTTTTTGATCAAATTTCATTAAACATTTTACTTCTGGTTTTCCCAGCTGGCCATTGATAGCGTTGTGTAGTTTCTGGTAGTTGACATCTGCAAGCATGGTTTTCCCAATGAATAACATAGCTGTACGTAGTATTAGATTGGTTTGTATCAATTACAACTATTTTTCAAATGTAATAATAAAAAATTTGCTGTGCATACTAGGAACTCTTCCCAAGTCTCTAACAGAGGAAATTTTTATTTGTTGGAATGTAATAGTAAACACTACAATTGATGATCTGTAATTAACTCAAACTAATCATATCCTGAATAAATGGGTTGAAGTTATTATAATCTCTCTTTCTTTCTTTGTTTTGTACATAACATTTATTATACTCTTAGCGCTAAAAGTTATCAACGCAATACTTGTAATTGACCTTTTGGAAAAAAGATCATCAACTAGTATGTATACTGGACTGGTTCATCGTATTAAGTTTCCATAATATTGTGTCTTTTAACGATACTTTTACCTAAACTGATAAATTGCTTTCTGCATTTTATTTTGATTTCAGTGTTGTTCTATTAGTCATTAATTTACTGCTAAAATTATATTAATTTTTTCCTTGTTTGTCTTTAATAGTGTATCTTTATTAAAGTTTATGACTGTTTACACTAGTTGGTAAATGTACTTTAGTTTTGTAAGTTAACCCCAATGTTAACATTTACTTGACGCAAATTTTAGTTTAAAATATGACATAGTTTTAAGTTGCTTGGAATCTTATCAATGATATAACCCTAGGGGGTGACTGTCATTAACAAGGGATATGGGTATGCTCCGTGTGAGAGGGGTGTGGTTTTAAGCATTCAGAATTCCGAAAAACGGTGCCGCTTTTTAGCATGAAGGTATATTTATCCACGTACAGCTCGTATTTGTTTTTGTGTTTTTTAACAAATTTAGTAGTTTATGGAAATTTATCTGAAAATGGATAATCGTAGACATTTGCCAAGAAAAAATCCAAAAGGGGGCATGTTTTTATTTCTTTTTTGTAAAAACTGTTAAGGGCTTGAAACGTTTTGTGGAGCATCACCATTTAAAAATCATGAAAGTTACCCCCGGTGATATAATGCATAAGCTTTGTTTCCGAGTAACACTTGAGAAGAAATTTCCGATTCTTATCAATGGTATAATGCATTTATTTAGCTTTGTTTCAGAGTAACAGTCGAGAAGAACATGCATCAGTATATAATCAATTATACTTTTCTATGACTACTAGATGAAATCTGGTGATAATTCTTTACACCAGTAAAGGTCCCTCTGTGTAAATCACATTGATAAACTAAGGATAACATCAAACAAGCTATGTTTTTTTGAAATTGTGCAGTCAGTTGTGTGTATGAAGATTATGACAAATTATTAAAAAAAAAACAGCAGTCAATCATACAAGTTCCATTATAGACTTAGTTGGATATTGTAGAAGTGATTGATATTTTGTGATAAAAGTTTTTCGACTAGAAAAAACAGCAACTGCATTATTATAGAAGATATATATAGTCAACATAATCTGGAAAGTGGCAGTGCGTAACTATCAGCAGTTTAAATTTGCAGTGGACCAAAGTAATTGCTTTGCTAATTAACTCGTAATTAATTTTGCGAAATTGTTTAATAGGAATAGGTATTAACGTTGTTTCTATAAACTGTAAGCTGCAATTTGCACTGTACACAGTGAACCAAGGACTTAGGATTCAGAAATAACTTTTGTTAGTACTGGTGTGATATCACAGTTTATTATAGAATCAGAAAGATAACAAAATGGATGCACAAACGACAGTAACACAAACATTTTCTTCCAAAGCAGCATTGGTAACCACTCCATCTTCTCTAGAACCAGGAACTGGTGCACATTTGTATGAAGTAAAGAAAATATTTTATGCATACGTATACATTGTATTAGCTTTCATTGGTTTGACCGGAAACATCTTGACACTGATAGTTTTAAACAGTAAGCGTATGAACAGTTCTTCCACTACGGTTTATTTGAAAGCTTTGGCTGTGAGTGATATTTGTGTTATTTTGACATTTTTTTTCAAATTTGAGACTTATTTATATTTCCAATATTTCCCCAACAAAACTTGTCAAGTGATGTACTTTAAAGCTGCTGTTTTTATACCTGTAATTAAAACATATATTGTACCACTATATCTGATAGCCATTGCAGGATCCAGTTGGATAACGTTGGCTTTAACGGTTGAACGATTTTTAATTGTCTGGTATCCATTTGACATGAAGAAAGTGTGTACTTTGACATTCACGCGAATTGTAATTGTGTCAATTTTCGTGCTATTGGTTGCTTTAACATTACCTGAATTTTTTACTTACCAAGTTTACTCTTTACCTGATACCTATATAACGAAGCAGTTATTGAGTAAGATGTGTGATATACATGTCACTGATTTGTATTACCATGGAACAAGTGAATTTGGCAATCTAACTGCAACAAATCAGTATCATTGTATCCTCAATAACCAGGGTCCTGTTATTTGGTACATTATTCCTTGGATTGCATTATTCATATTGAATAGCTTGTTAGTACGTCGGGTGATCAGATCCAGTCGACTTGTTACTGGCGTTTTATCCACTGGTACAACCACAAGATCTAATCGACGCTTGACTCTACTTCTAGTTCTAATTGTTTTCATTTATTTAATCTGTCATCTACCAGGCTGCATTTTGCACCTGTTTTTATATGGATCAGACAATTTATTACGATTTTGTAAACCTAATTCAGGACTTACAACTTCGAATAACGAACCAATCACAACATATGACTATGCTCTAGTTGTATCAAATATGTTAACTTTGATGAGCAGTTGTGGAAATTTCATTTTATACTGCTCCATGGGGTCACGTTTCCGTAAAGAATTTAAAAGAATGTTTCGATTGAAACCAGAATGGAACAGAAAAAGTAAAGTTGAAACTGCAGCTACAGGTGGCCCTTCTAAAAACATCGTTGGCAAAACTAATGCTTCAACATCATTATAATATTATGGTGCAGTTAAGAAAGCAATATACTAAAGATATCTTTACTGAGGGAGTGATTGCAAGACTGATAGAAATTGCATGTTATAAGCTGAAATGGCACGAGTTATGGAGGTGTGGCAAAGGACTTATTGGAAACTTCGAACTCTTAAAATTAATATCAAGTAATAAGTATTTAGTACAAAATGTTAACTTCTTTATTTTAGAAGAGACATTTTTTACTATATGCTTCACAAAAAATATGTTAACATGATATAATAATATCTATTAACATATACATCAAATTTGAATTTTTTGTATTCTAATCTATTGTATATAGTAATACTTTTTGAAGACATTAAATTTCAATAATATCTACTAAATACTAGAACATAGTTTGGTATGATGTGCATATATCAAATAGATGTTACACAAGAGGATGGAGAACATGATGCGAAAAAAAAATTAATTAATGGATAAAATTTGAACTGTTGAAACTTTGGGGTAACTTTTAAAATATGGGTTTAAAATACTCTGAAAAACTACCATGTTTGACAACACATTTTGTGTAAAGAAATGTATATTAATTTAAAATTAAATTTAAATTGTCTAAATTTAGTAATAAATGTAGTCCTGTGTTGTTCATTTACTGTATAAGTAATAAATGAACTGAAGTTTGTTGTTTTGTGTGATTCTCATTGTGAATATTTACTTGTAATTAAAACTTTAAAATTATAATGTTGCAATATTTTATCCAACTGAATATTTATTAGAATGAGCATGTGTATTACATGCTAATTGCCACTAATACCTGGAAAACATGGAGTGAAAATACACATCCATTGTTTTGCATTAGTCTCTATAATGCGGTTTGCGGGACACTGTTGGCGAGCAAAGCAAGAACTTGCAAGTGACGTCCTACTCTGGACTCCTCGCCATG
>JAOXYB010020849.1:0-17418 GCA_028565635.1 Phoronis ovalis | reverse complement strand
CGTGTGTGTGTGCGTGTGTGTGTTATCTTTATCTTATATAAAGTATATTGAAAGTAGCTATAAACAAAAGGTGTTTATAATATAATCACAGGAACTTATAGAAGTAGTCGAAGGAGCTGAGGTTCGAAGAATTTTATATTTACCAAACGATAACAAAAATACTTTCAAAGTAATGCAAAGAATGACTTACACTTATAGATATCGGCGATAGTGTTTCTTAAAATCAGAACTTTTGAATTACATGGAATGCAACATCAAAGTGTCTTGTAGGCTTACATGTATGTAAGGCACGCGTAATATACTTTCAGGATGAAACATTGATGAAATATACATCTAGAAAATGCAAATGACCGTTATTTCACAGAAAGCGTGTGTGCGTACTTTGCCATTATTTTTTATTTGAAGCAGCAAATAAACTCAGCTTTGAGAAGGATCATAGCTACAGTACCAAATTAGAAAAGATGATATCCATTTGTCTGTTGTAAGGTAGTAAAATTTCGAAATTTCTGCTTCATCTTGTGGGTAACATGCCCGGGGGTATTGTCATTCAAATAGGAAATTTATTTACCACAGGGTATATAATTTACAAGTGAATTCTACACAGGGTATATTTTTCATGTTTTTTTCATTTACGACAGGGTATACTTTTAGTGACCTTTATTTACCACAGGGTCAGGGTTTTTTACCATGGGCCGCACACCAACACCAAATGTTTTGTCAAGTACCTCCCCGGTAATATGAGAATGTGTACTCTTACAAGCTGCTAAGATATCTGGTCGAGTTATGGGAAAATGAGTTGAATGAGTATCTCAATGCGTCTCTTCTGGCTCAAAAAAATGAAAGCCCGAATAAATGCACGACAAAGACATCACCCTCAGTGAATTGCCTGGCTCGGATCTTAGTGGGTACAGAATGGGCATCTTTAAATTATAAGTAAATATATCGAAAACGTTACAGACGAATGAAATATTGTACCAGGTGGCGCTGAAACTAGGATTTTCTGCTATTTAGTAGTAGTGTTCTGTCAACACCTTACTAGTTTTAGATACCTTCTCATCGGTGGTCCGATTAGTTAATATAGCTAATTGGGTTTTTGAATAGGTATGTGTGCAAAAAAAACATACAGTTTTTCTAATAGTTATTGCGCAAATTGGATATGTTTATGTAGTTTACCTGTAATTTTAAATTGTTGACATTTTGCAGTAAGTACATCATTTCAAGAATAAAATAAATGTTAACGTTCAGTTACCAAACAATATCTAAGAAATATAAGCTTGTTTACATAGGATAAAATTAGTTCTAGGTCTCTAGTAATAATAATACTGTCCTTGACATGTTTAATATCCCCTTGGACCTAAGCTGACTAGTCTGTAGGTTCAGACTATTTTCTGCATATTATTATTGTAATATCATTTATTGTAAAATATCATAATCTCTGGTTGTGTAACATTACACATATAAGCAGAAAAAATCCCTAAAAGATGTCAATACTTGCTTTAGTTAATATATGCTATTTTAGTATATATGCAAACATTTGATACTGGGTGAACATTTGATACTGGGTGAACATTTGATACTGGGTGAACATTTGATACTGGATAAATATTTGATAATGGGGTAATATTTGATACTAGATAAAAGGTAATGGTGTAAACTAAAAAAAGAAAATTTTGACAAGTTATAACTGATTAAAGTTAGGATCCCAGAATCTTTGCACACTCGCTGAATATATACCCACAATTTCAGGTTGGTGTCATTACACTCAAAACTAAGTTCTAACATACCTGCCAAAATATTTTCCAAAAGTTCGCTGTAGTAGCCGAGTAATTGGTGAAAATGTGGAGTTTTTGCGGATCCACCAAAATTCGCCATCTATTAGCGAAAATGGGAAGTAAGAAATATGGTGGCAAGGGTACAATTTTCAGGAAAGAATGCGCCATCTGGTGGAGAAATTTGTTGTTCTCGTGAGTTTCTACGACTGTTTTTTTCTTATACGGGCTCATATTTCATGAAAAAAATGCGATTTAATGAACTTCAGTTATAGAAATTATAGCAAAAACATTTTGGAACACAATTTTTGGACATTTTAGCCAAAGATTCTGGGACCCCAACTTTAAGGTTTAAAAACACCTAAAAGAGACCGAGGTCAGTTCATAAACTCACATACAGCGTGGTGCAGAAACACACCTTTGATTACCAAGCTAGCTTTAATTTTCATAAAAACAATTTCGATATACATCATTATACAGATAAAGGAATGCAATAGTGTTATCTCACTTATTGGCTGCACCTTCAGATAATCGTTGAGGAGAGTGTTATTCCTAAAATAAAGTGGTTTCCAAATGCAATCTTAAATAAACAAGGAGAAACAAGGTTTAAAAGTGATATCTTAATACTACAAAATGACTGTATATAACTTTGATTTGTATCAGAAATACCGAAAAATTAAAATGAAATGTGCCTACTAGCAGTATAAATTGAAGCCATTAGATAAATCTTATAATTAAAAGCAATCAATTTTTATGGGAAAACTGATTTAAGGTACTTACAAATTCTCCTGTCAGAAGCTAATCAAACATGAAAACACGAACATACAGAGACCTTTTATATATTGTAGTAAAAACACGAAAATACATTTAAGTACGGCATATTTATACTTTTAAATGCCCAGGTGCTTGATTATTTCCACGGTTGACAGCAGTCGTTTAACGTGGTAACTAAAATATTAAACTGTGTACGGATTCCAGGGATGAAGAACGTTAAAGTAATTATTCTACGCATAATCCAATTTCCCTTTCTCTTAGCTAATAGACACAATAAAGCTGATTGCAACATGTAATTTTACAAATTGTTTTAAATATTTTATGACATAAGCCACTTAACGTCTTTAACTGAACTAATCATACGCAGTTATCAATTACAGAATTTGCTGCATGCATATTAGATAAGTGTTCGATGTCAATACCCCTCGATTACTATTAAGGAGAATGAGCTAAAAAAAAAGGTCATCTTCCCACAATCCCAAATAAAAGCTTCCAAAAAATATAGTCACGGTTAGATCGTAGTTAGTTTTTTTGAGTACGTGTTTGCAGTTATTGCTTTTTTGTAATTTTGTTAGATGTACACATCAGTTCTTATTTTAAAATGATATAATGTTTCAAGCCAAAAATGTAATTTAGTATTTGTGTAGAATTACAATCATTATAAATTATCGATCGGTTCCACTAAAGTTATATGACCTTGCTCAAACGCAACGCCCCGTATTCCACCTGTACTATGTACATTGTAACTGTCCCAACTGGAATAATTACAACGGCGGAGAGAATGGTTATTTACATTAGCACGTTTTCGAATGTAAGACTCTTAATATGTTTTTTTTAATAAAGCGAAGGCTCGAGTAAGCTGAGGCACGTCAGTATGGTATAGTATTTAAAAATTATTTTACAGCAATGACACTTTCCTATCCAATGAGTCGAACATTATCACCTTTTTCGCAGAATATCTTGTTATTTCATACTATAAATAAGAGAAACAATGTGAATATTTGGAAGGCATACCTTGTGTAAGATGTAGGTATATCTACATATACTCATCATTTCAATTCTAATGACATCATTGCAAATACCTCTCGTGGTAAATCCTATTTAGTCCCAGTCCAACTCAACTCAATCCAACTTCTTCAAGTTGTTAAACTACAAGCACATCTATTTCGACAGCAGTACAGTAGCGGTTGTGACTGTTTGTGAAAGCGAGAACCTTATATAATTATTCGAAGTACAGTAGTTATATAGATTTATACACACTTTATACTATTCCGTCACTCTGAAATCCAGATTTATATCCTACATCGTGATGTCTACCTAGCAGCCAAAGTTTTTTTAGATTTAGATTATACGGGAAAAAATACCAGTAAAAAAGAGTAGTTGAAAAATAATTAAAAATATCAGTCTTTTTTTGACTGTGCACTAGAAATATAATTATATGTCTGTAGCTGAGCTTAGTCTAATGTTCTCTACTGTTCTCGGTCGATACAAACAAGTTATTACTAGTAATCCACATAATCTATGAATACTTAACAAAGAACTACTTCCAGTAAAGATTCTTCGCAAATTATGGTATATAGGACAAGGTTCAGACGTTTTCCGTGCTTAACTCGTCTAGTGAACAGCTAGCATAGCCTACAGCAGGCGTAGCGTACGTTTTTATGATGCATCAACTTGGTTCGAGCTAAGAGGAGGTACATTGAATTTTACAGAAAAGAAAAGCTATGCAGACATAAACCGCGCATAAGAAACAACGCCCCACAACATAAAATGACATTTATTTGGAAATTCTACTTGAAATCAACAATGGGCGTTTCATCACCTTTACTTAGCAACATAATATCCCTACTCATATTGCAGAATTGCGGGATGTAAGTGTATAGCTAGAAGTGTGATGGTGTATTGTAAAAGCTAATCAAGGCTGAGGATCACCTTCATGCACTGAAATGCTCCCCTAAGCTCACGATAGGTCATAAGAAGAAGACAAAGAGAATGACTGTATGTGTTGAATTTTTTCGTTATCGAGCTTATATATTGCCTGTCGCTGCCATATTCTCGACGTTTTTACTTTTGATGTCCATATTTTTGTATTCGTCAACAGCAGTTTACACATTTCTTACATGTTATTCGTCAAAAGAGAATGAGAAAATTTGAAAAAACTGCTTTTGATGATAAATATTTTCTACACGTAATTCATCAAAAGGAAATTTTCAATATTTTGACTTTATTAACTTTATCGATCTGTATGGAATTCTTCTCTTCAGGGTTTTCTAGACTAGAGAAATTGTACAAGCTTAGTTGGATTAGAGCTTGGCTAGTCGATTATCACATTGAATCTTACACAATGTAAATTACAAATGAACAGATTTGTTGCAAGTACATAATGCTAATGGAATAAGACATTTATAGCGTAAAAATACAGAACCTACATACTTTGTAAATAAACGGCATGTAATAAATACCAGTTACGATGTTGTTGCGGATATTATTAATATGATTATGTAACACATGAAATACGTTTAATGCATATCACACAGTTTGCTGTATAGTATTCTCTATCACAGATTACATAACTTAGAAAATTACAAAACTATCTTGAACATGTTTAGGAATTAATTACACCATTAGATATTTTATGGGCATATAATTTTGAAAATAAGTTTAAATGTGCAGCATTACCATATAAACACACAACTTTTAAGTATTTTAATACTTAAAAGCAGAAAATAATATTACTTTTAAAAAAATGGATTATATATCTTCTCGCCATTGAGGTCTCATTTTATCAGTATCATGTATTTGCAAAAAAAACATATTCGTTTTTATAATCAAGAAGCAATTAAAATGGAAAACAGAAGACTAAATAAACTATAACTACAGTAGTTGGATCTGTACTTACATCATTGAATTAAATATCGTTAAATACAAAAATGGTATCAGGATTTAAAGGGAAAAATAGTATCAGGATTTAAAGGGAAAAATTGAAATTCTTGTGGCATTGTCCATTATCACCTAAATATATCACTTAAAAACATGTTTCTTTATGCCTACAACAATTCGCTAACAGAAGATTGATTACATACTGTAACACGTAACACAATAATTAAATTTATCTAATATTTTTTTACAATTGGTATCAGTCAACTATCGGAACTAGATGATGAATGAGCTTTAATGTCTTAGTTTTTATGCTAACATATAGATTTTAAATATTCTTCCCAAAATATTTTATTTATAATCTGGCGGATGGTTCAAAAATCGTTATTTATAAGCTTGAAATATTTATATTTGTAACTTTTTAATAATTCGTACACGGTTTGGTAACGAAATTTCAACTATCGCGGCTGAACATGATTTTTGATCATTTTGTTTAACTTGCACTGACTAAAATTTTAATAATTTTTTTTCGGTGCTGTTTGGAATTATGTATTATGAGTATGTAAGAAAATGTATAATTATTAAAAAGTACTTAAAAAGCAAGCGAACATTTTGATTGCATGAATGCTTTAAATCGAATTCTGTTTAACTGACATAACGTAATATAGAAACTTTCAAAATACCGATTTCATCTTGGTTTCAAGATATGAGGCGATTGTTATTGCTATGCTAGCTATTACACGCTACGTCAAACAGAAATTGAATTACTTCTAAAATACTGTACACAAACGTCTTTAAATTGGCCGAGTTTATTTTTAGGATATATGGTAGTAAAACAGAATTTGTAGGCAAAGAAAATCGAAATGACATACAGCGTATTAAAGCTCATTCATCACACATTCATGATAAATTTCATTTTCTGCAATTTATCAACTCCTTTTGTCACAAACATATGTTTGTTGGAATTTAGAAATGTGTTCATTTGCATAAAATTCTTCTAAATCGTATCGTTTCGAATTCTTTGTTCGCAGCGCTATCTATTTTTATATATTTTCAAATTTCCCGATATACTTAACCGATAACCCACCAAACGCAGTTCGTTTATCAACCACACTATAATATTTCTACATTTCTTTATACCTGGCGCCATGAAAAAAAACCCATCTATATTTCACCAACAGTTACATATCACTTGTAATCACAAATCTTATTTAATTATAGCAACCTAGCTAACAAATCATAAAATTGTGTGGATATTATGTGGATTTGCTGCCATACGTCGTGCATGATACTTTGTCTTTCGTTTTGTCATGCCACACACATATAATACAGAAGTAGCTGGTGAATTTTCTTAGTTTTAGAATTGCCGTGGCAAAATAAATTTCGTGATACGTTGTGTTTTGCATGTATAACCCGACCTCTGTTGATTTGTAAGCCGAATATACGAATATGACGTCACAAACCAAAAAACAAAGTACGATGTGCGACATAGGGGACCACAAGTTCTTCTGCGACACCAACTGTAATAAGCAACAATTACGCAAGGCTTATAGGAACTTGTGCGAAACTATGGTAAATTGAGCTAGTTATCGGATGTGAGGTTTGTGTACGACTTTATGTGGTACATGGCTACGCATTGTGAAAACAACTGTTATGGTATACCTGCTTTTAAAAAAATAAAACCAAAAAATATGTATATCATATAAAAGCGAAATTTTAGCATAGATGTAAAGAGATACGTTCTTGTCACAGTTAGTTGATTTTATAGTACAGTGCTTATCATTACCAAAAAGCCTCAAGTATGCAAAAGCAAGAACTTCTGATAAACAAGTACCACTTAGCTCACGCACACTCTGCTGTAAAAAAGTCTAACCGTTTATATGTTATGAAATATGATAATAGTAATAAAACATATGCCAGTAGGTTAATTAACTGTATCAGACATGTTGATATTGCATTTCAAAGCATATCTACTGCATAGTCTAATTTATAGTTTCATTTATATTAGATACATAAGCACGTACAACAGATGCGAAATCGGTCAGAATTTTTTTTTTTTATCGCTGTGTTTTCCCGCTTTATTGATAACTCATCTATTAGATTTTAAATAAAACAGGTTAAATTCGTCATTATCCCGCGAGGACTATTTCTATGATCGATTACCTCTCATATTTGTGGTCATATAATTGCATCCTTGAAATGTGTATGAATTAAATCACGGAATTTCTCCTTTAGGAAAGATACTGTGTCACTTTTACTTCAAATGTTGCGTTTATAAAAACATATACGAGATAATATATAATTATGATAACAACCCGTGGAAAATATGATAAAAAAAGTAAATCTAGTTATAGAAAAGGAGACCATATAAGATGACATTACACTAATATACCCTAACGTAAGCGAATACATTGGAGATGAGATTGAACCAGTCCCGAACAATTGTCTTGATGTGTATTTCGGAGGTGAATTGAAGATCAACTCAGAATATAAATATTACCATTATTAGGGTTTTTGCTAAAAAGCAGGAAACTTATTCATGGTTGTGTGTGTTTCCTTTCTTTAACTTTCAGCAAGATATATTTGTGTGGCACTTGAGGTGTGATATCCCTTAGGTAAACCATTAATGACCATGCAGTCGCATAGGTCATCTTGAGGTCAAACATCAAATTTCAAAATTGGTCTAAATGTTCCAAAATGATGGTATCGGTTTACCAACAGCTCTATTTTGGTGTTTAGGGATTAAAAAATTATTTTTTAATTTTTTTACTTGGCATCTTTTCATTTCTTTTATAAAGGAAATATTTTATAATAGAGAAAAACTCAGGGACGGTTCTCCTGGAGGGGTCTGTGACATTCAAGGGGTCGGAAAAACTAATCGTCAAATTTTAAAAATCCGTGAAACTTTCAGAAATTAGGCTTTTATGTCATTTGCATTTCAGACGAATTTTATTCCTTGTGCGTCTTTGCTGCAGTTTATACATAAACCGAAGCCACTATAGATATGCTATATAGTTATTTTCACTGTCAACTAGAGATGTGTCATCAATCTTTTAGTTGCCAGCTGTAGCTAGCCTACGTTATTCGACTTACGCATCTTGACGAAGACTGCGTGTTTACAAATATTTATGAAACATATTTTTACGCTTGGTGAGTTTCTTGGAAAGGGTAGGTACACTTGTTGTGTCAATAAATGTGAGGGTGAAAAGTGATCACATATTTATCACAAAGAAATGCGGGCAACAACTCTGAACGCACCTTAAAAATTGGAATTCTGTCGAAGCTGATATGCTCGGTTCGTGAAGAATGTAGTTCGTTCAGCTGTCAAATATTGTTTATTCGGTTACGACTAATTTCAATAGTCTAGTCATTTTTTGTACCTGGAAATCACTCAGGCATGTTTGAGTAGCAGCAACAGAAGATATATGCTCCGTTACCTTTACAAATTAATAAGTTTCGTTTAATAAACTGATACTACATGTGTTAATTTAGCACTGAAATCGAAGGATATAGTATGTTCTTACTATTAATTCTGTTATTTTTTAATGAAATTGTGATACTTCAATAACTATTATACCTCACAGAGGAAGTGATACAAACAAAAATCTCAGAATCAAAATGCATAGAACACTAAAGCTAATAAAGAAAACTAGTTTACATTACCAACGCTAGGAGGACTATGGTTTTTAAACAGATGCTGGGCAATTAGTGTCACAATAATATTTTGTTCACTTTCTACGTATATCTGTTAATTATTTATTATTTGCCAAGAATATTCGGTGCACTAGATTTTCATCATAATCTTAGCAAATTTAGCATGTGAATGTTGATATATGTAAAAAAGGAATTAAAATGCAAAACGAGCAAGATAAGATTAATACTGCTAGTTTGTCGTTTTGATAAGCAAATACACAGTGTCACCTTACTGATGAATACCCCTCGAAAGTCGAAACAACCAAATATTATATTATTAATAATTATTATTATTATTATTAATTATAAAAATACCTAATTAATATAATAAATGATGGATACAATTCTTGTTTTAATTACAAAGCATATCCTTAAAGCGTAATCTCAATCACCTATAGACCAGATGATGACAGGTAGCATACACATCTTTATTATCACCAGACGGGTCAAAATTTTCCAATTTCATATATTTTAATACTTTTTTCACTTCATAACTAAAAACGATTAATGCATTGAAATAAGTGTCAAAAATGAAGAAATAAGAGTAAGATAATTAACTTGAACTACCTCATGTAATTAGTCCTTCTTGTAGCCTGTACACAACCTACGAAACCTTCTGCTTATTAGAGGGCAACAATTGAACCGGGTGTGACCTAGCAGAAACTACAACATACAGGGTGTAAATGTACTGGGCCTGTCCAATACCTGTCAAGTGGGACACACTGATCATCATGGATCACTGGACCTTGGACTAGAACACAGGCATATTCTTATCCAGGATTCTTTGCCTACCCATCAGGTTTGCGGTTTGATTTGCACATGTGAATATATTATTAACCACACAAAACATGTGCGGTTTAGCGACAGCTATGCCGCTTCATATATAAAATATACCTGAGCATTATAAAGTAATAAAGAACTTACCTGTAACAACCTATCCAAGAGCATTCGTTTGTGTATCATCAAAACTCCGTTGTTGAGAAATGCTATCCTGTCTCGTTGTCTTCACCGGACAGTCTGGATGTTTAAATCTAAAAGAAATAATATTCCTGATATCAGTTAAGTGCTAAATTAAAACATTCGCAAACGTATATATGGAATGTATTTATGTATGCAAGTAAAATACTGAAAGGTGCTCCGGTTAAAACAACACAACAATGTGTGTTAAGATAAAACATCTGTTTATAAACAGACCTTAATATTTCTTTATTTGCGCGTTAAATCATACAGATCTTTAAATGCACTCATCATATGCTTATTAGATTAGATACCTTTAGTGGAGTTTGTTATCAATATCCATGTTTATACTATAGTCCATGAATAAGTCAAGCCGGATTGAATCAGAATTATAAATAGATCTGAGCATAGTATACAGTATTCTCAAACATACATGATATATATGTACATTTATTGACGTGTTTTATGCATTCTCGTGACGTTTATAAACCGGTATTAAGATGTTATCAATTATGTTTCCTCCCGTATTTACGCCATGAGCAGGAGGTATGTGATATTTACTATAAAACGGTTCATAATATCAAAAATAAAATTTGTTAATAGCTTTCATAAGTACAAAGGAGATCTTAAATGTACTTGCAGTGTATTTACTGTATAGGGAGTCAATTAATATGCCCAGTTAACAAGTTTGATTTGACATGACATTGGCGAGTACTGGGGAATTTTTCATTCATGACTATAATTATTTGTATTTAACATGTCCAAAGTTAACAATTACATCAGTTTTAAAACAAATAATTGAAAATTAATGTAATATAATTTTGTAAACTAATATTCCCAGCTGTTGAACAATAGCTTATTTTACATATACTTATACTAGATAAAACACTAGAAACAATGCTAACAAATTGTAAATGTCCCATCCAGGTATAATACAGTATTGTTAACCGTTTGTGGTTCACGTAGGTGTGCTCCCATTATATACAACGAGCCAAACAGCTAGCGAAATAAAGTATCGGGAAATATTACTAATAATGTTTTTTATTTTAAAATCCAACGACCTTCAAAGGTCAACAGGTAAACCAAAAAGAGCTTATAAGCTTATAAATAAGATTACTTGTGTCATTTTCTAACTATCGCCCCGGAGCATTTTTTTGTAAAGTGGACGTCATAGCTAATGGGAATAAGAGATTGGTAGCTGGCAGAAGGCAATGCCAAGAACTGTGCCTGCAAATAGGTTAGACTTGGAAAATAAAGCTGTTAACAGCTATTTACAGAAAGCCAGTTTTAAATTTTCTTGATTTCACAATCGTCGATAGTTCGTTGACCCATTGCCGAACTCAATGACAGGTTGATAGAAGGCAACTTTGACTAATAATTCTAAAATATGTTAACTTTGTATTTGCAACAAGTTTTTACCGTCGATCACTTTAACATGCACTCAAAAACATCTAGCTGGGAGCAGATCGATAGCTTCTTCGTAAACAAACCGCACATATATGCAGCCAAACACCAGTTCAGATTCTCCAACTAAGCCCTATGGATATGTGTATGGTGAATGAACTTTCTACTTGTTCATCAGAAGTATACTTTTAATAGGAAAACAATCGTAATAAAACGTTAAAACAACCTGGCTGAGCACTGATGTGACAGTATCTGATACATGGATGTTGCTGTAGCTAACACAGATACAATGTGTAGTATCCCCGGGAGAACATATTTAGTAGTTATTTTTACAGTAAAAATTATTGGGATTTCATGTGTAATGTGTTACGCGTGGTGAGCATCAAAATTGTACTAGATTAATTGACTTCAAGCTGAAGCTCTACTCTAATATCTTTTCTTTACCTTCTGGGTCAAGTACAAGACTTATTAGATTTTTTAATTAATATCACTTTCCATATATATACTTTGTTGATAGATACAGCGATGCATGAACAACACATTTAACTAATAAATGAATCGTTCACAAGCTGATTTTATTTAGTCATATGGGATTTTTTTTTAATTAAACCATTGCTCACCATCGTCTTGTTGAGTTGTACTTAATATATATAATGGGCAAAACGTAGAAAATAATTTGTACAAAAAATCTGCATTTGCTGGCGTCATTCAAGTCTTGCACACTACGCAGTACCCCACTAGCTTTATTTTTAAATTAAAATTATAAAGAATATTAATACATGCAGCTGGAATCAAGCGTTGATTTTATATCCTACTACTGGCGTATAAATGTATAAAAGCTATAGCGGTTCGAAAAAAAGATCAATTTGTAAACTATATATCACCGACTAAAAAGCTCTCAAATTAAAATCAATTAATTCATGAATTCGATAAGACTGTAGTAAAGCATCATGGATGTAGGCCGTCGTAATTTCGACAATGCTTAGTGGAACACTGATGGGCAATCAACCGAATTAATTTAAAATTTGGATGCCCGCATTTCTTGTTATGTAATAAATGCTGAAATAATACAGCTAATTTACAGTAGCCTTCTAGTCTAATGTCATTGATTGTTAACCTCTAAAATATAATAATTATCTCGTAGCTTTGGATCTTAATCCATTTCCCATAACGTGATATTATGTTTCGTACCCCTAACGCAAAGTCAATTCATAGCAGATAATAACTGTATCTGCGCTGTGGGTCATATTTCAAGGTAAATTATTTTAAAATAGACTAGCAATATTAAACATAAATTTGCAAAAAAACGTTTTTATGTTGCATATTTTAAAATTAAAAATTAAACTGATCCGTAGGTGAGGAAGAGGCAAATAAACAATAATATAAGCATTCAAGTCTATAAACAAAATCTTCCACCTGTTAAACATTGAACCACAAAAATTTGTTTTTCCATATTTTATTCGTGCAAAAAACAAATTCTCTTCAATACTCTGCTAGAATATGTAGGGAGAAATGATGTAGTCGACATGTTTTGAATATTTGTAAATTAATTTTTGTTTTAAAAGGTTGACTTGTTTTTTTTTTCACAGGTGGGATATTTTATTAACAGATGAGGTATTTCTGAACATTTGACCTATTTACATAAATTTATAATCACTTTGAAATCAGATTTCAAATTCAATTGCATATACTAAGGTATATAAAAATGAATGTATTGGTTGTCTACGGAAAGCGACGAATTCAGGTCTACCTAACCAGCGTGGACTCAAACCGTCAATCCGCATTAGCGCACATGTTTCCTCTATTCGACCCCTTTTTCCTTGTTTATCCAGAAAAGCTGTTGGGTGCGAGTGTTCGAAGGTTCGAGTCCACGATAGTTAGGTAGGCCTGAAATTTTTTGAGATCAGGTAAACCATGTGTTTTTGTTTTCTCTGCAAAGTTTGACTCATCGCAGGTTGCATTTGAAGATATCATTACCATGCTGGTTATAATGGACAACAGAAACTGATATTTATTTTCTACAGAAATAAAAGTATGCGAATAAGTATATATGACATTTGTAATTAAATGACTATGATTATGCTCTTACTTGTGATATTTCGTGATCATAATGTATAGTAATAAAAAAGACACTTGTCATAGGTTTTTTTTCCAAAACAGTTCTATAATTTAAAGTCCCGGGGGGTGACAGTCGGAATAGCTGGGTATGCATGTTCGTTACAAAACACCGGGTGAAAGGGTATGTTTTTCAGCATTCGGACCGGGCACCCAGTACGCCCTGAAAAGGGTATAAAATAGCTTTAAAATCTTACAAAAACGAAAATTTAGTCCCAAAAATAATAAAAGGGTGCTTTTTTTTTTGGTTGTCGATTTTATTTGGCGACCTTTTTTTGGTAGTCAATTTTTCTTGTTAAGGTCCTAAAGGCCAAAAAAGGGTACGAGTTTTTGAGCTCATAGGTCCCAATAAGGGTAGGAATTTTGAGGTCCAAGGTCCCACAAAGGGGCTTTTTTTAACCTTCATAACAAATATGGGTACCCAGTTATTCTGACTGTCACCCCCCCTGGTTTAAAGTATATTTATATGTCAATAAATTATCATGTTTTATTACTCATAACAATAGCTTTCTTGAACTGTGACAAATTTTTTCACCTGTTTTCTAATCAGGGAAAGTGTAATTGGTAATAACAAAGTTGCATAACATCCCTATGATTTAACAGTTATGTAGCTGAAATTTATGTTTTCTTCTTAACAGAGCAGTTTCTAGTTTGTTGTTGTTTTTTGACGGCTATCGTTCAGACTCTTACATCAGAAATGGTCCCACCTGTTTCTATTAATCAATTATGCTAATTGAATATTACTGAAAAACATCTTTTACAAATATTTCCCCACTTGCCTATTGCGTGGATAGACAAGTTGTAAATAAATAAGTATTTTAATGATTTTATACTCAAAAAAAGTATTGCATTTGTCCCACCTATTAATTTGCTAATACTTTGGAACATTCCAATTTCAAACGTAATTACTTGGACTGAGCTGCATACTTATTTTGCGTGTTGTGACAGCAGATGTTGATATTCGCGCGGTCCATTCCATTACTGTCATACGGTAAAGATTCAGTTAATTACTCAATGGCTAAATTCTTCAGGAAGCTACTCCCGTTAATGCTACAGTTCAATGACACTACAACACTTGGAGATAGGTGATTATTTGTGTTCGTGTGACAGCGTTGTCACAAACAGCGTAAATTTAATTACCTGAAGTTACTTGTTTAATTCTATGAATTCAATACCCAGGTGCAGTGACACTGCACACTACATGCTGAATTACTTGGTAGCATAGGCTGGCCGTGGAAGACTAGTTATAATTCCTATGTATGATCCGAGTGTATGATATTGTCGTAATGTCAAATACATATTTATGCACCTGTTTTATTAATTAATACCTTAATATATAGTACACCCCACGTTGGCAGTGTCTAGCGAAGATGTTAATTTGGTGTACAATGCATAATTGATGATTTTCTTTTTACTACAATTACATCCATTGGCAGTGGATACATTGCGAAACTATACGACAAGTGTTCCCTCCCTTAATTATGAAAATAAACTAGACATTCAGAAACTATAAAGCACTAAATATCAATCGTATTCAGGCCAGAACTAGACAAACAGTAGTCTGAAATGATAAAAAGCTATATCTCATGTATGTCTGTTCGTAGTTGCAAATCAGGAGACCTTCTTCTGGATATCTAAAAATCTTTAAATCATCATTTGCAAACGAAAACAAACGGGAAGAACATAAAATGGCTAATATAAATATTACAGGATAATTATACAAAACTCGAAGCAATGAATTCTAACAGATGTAATCAATCCCACGACAGGAGAGGTACGTAAACTTTTACTGAAAAAAAACATCCCACCTGAACAAATTGTAATTTATTAATGGAAACAGATACAAATACGATTCACGTTAGGTGTGGATGACTATAGAGCAGCAAAGCTAATATGCTTAAATTTAAAGCAAGACGTTGTTTGGTGTCTGGGAGTGGATCCAGGATTTTAGTTAAGGACCGTATATAAAAGAACAAAAAACGAAAAAGTGTGTTAATTGCAAGTGACACACTTGGAAAGTAGATACAAATTAATTGAATTAAGATAAAACGAATGTACTATGTATCTCTAGTGCAAGGTTTCAAAGTGAAAAATGTACTCATTAACCATGTGATCCTTGATGTGAAATAATTGTATCAAGTTTATTCATTTTTGATTTGTCCTAGAGACTTAACGACCAAATATACAAACGTATTAGCAGAACAATTTGTTTTGTAATTCTAAGTTATGCGATAAGATGAGGTGCACCACTAATTATTTCTTGATTGCTTTCTATTTTCAATGATAATCCTTATTATCTCTAGTGAGGTAGACGTATTTGTACTTTTACTTCCATATACCATATTTGAAATACTGACGTATGGGTATTACAATGCAATAATATATATAACTGAGAAGATATATCTTTTGGAATGTCTTAAAAATAGCTATCCTTTGCTAACTCAGTGATACGATATTTCCCTTTAGTAATTTAAACAGCCAAAAATTAACCCCAAAATGCTACACAAACATGCTCAACTGTCCTCGAATTTCGAATATATCAAGCTTCTGTAGACTAAGATAAGCGGAAAACGATCGATCTCATGTTTTGTATATGTCAAGCCCTTTTAAACAAAATTATAGACTTTAATGAAAAGGTTTCACTAGAGCATAGGTAGAATTCATTAGAGCGAAGGTAGAATTCTATATAATATGCATTCCAAGTGTAAACCTGGGAAACCTAGGTACTGTTATGACTTTCTGTGAATGATCCTCGAACGGACAATGCAATCCAAAGATATGCAACTCAAGAAGCCTAATCCAAATTCAGGCTCCACATTTTGTTAAAGGTGTTAAATCATCAGATTTAAATTTGTATTTAAGTTCCTATAGACCTGGTGACTAAGAACGCTATTTTTACATTTTATTTCTGATTTTGATCTCCAAAACTATATATATATATATATATATATATATATATATATATACATCGGTTTTTTAAAACAAATTATTAATAAAAGTACGTAAACTTTGAAACATCCATAGTCCTCTTTGGCCAAAACAACACATGATTGATCCTGTGTCTGTATAATAATCATTATTATTTTCCTAAACATCTTTCCTGCCTTTAGATGTCATATTTTATAGAAGGTAAAATCTTCATATATACCGATATTTCATTAAAATATACAGCTGTTTTCTTGGGAGGTTGCCTGGTGCTAAACCATCAGCTTCAATTAGACACCTTTTGCCATGGAAGCGTTTTGGGTATTAACCTTTAAATCGGCTATTGACCTTGACTAATTTGGACTAATTTAATTTCTAAAACGTGTTCACTGTCTTCATATTTCCCCCGGGGGTACTTGGTGATGATTTTGGGGGGGGACCTGCCGGAGACCTCAAAAATCCTGACCATGTTTATACTTAGATAACATTTAAAAGAGGCCCATATTTACACAAAAACAAAATATCGTATCCATATTTATACCTGGAATAGATATATTGGATGTGTATTGCAGTCGACTGACGAGTGATTGCAGAAAATGATAATTTCGAACTGGGAACCAAGGTTAGCTTTCCCATTTGGTTTTCTGCATTGGCCACTAAATATTAGCCTAATTTGTACCCAAAACATGAAAAAACTACTCATGATTACACCGGAAAAGAGGAAAATGTGACCTACATCTAAATATGCTGGAAAGGATGGAATTGGGATCATGCCCCGGGGGGTACTCAGGTTATTTTTTGGTGGGGGTGTGCAGCCGAGCTGAAAATTTTGGATTTGGATTGTATACTTTTCACTGTATTTTTTGGATTGCTACCGTAACGATATTCAAAAATTTGGATTGCT
>JAOXYB010020848.1:11406-33567 GCA_028565635.1 Phoronis ovalis | reverse complement strand
AAAAATAATATAGGCAATTTCCTAGCAGTTTTAATACATAGTAATACTTTTACTGAGGTTTTGTGCTCGAACGCTATTATTAAGTACATCAAGGACGTATTAGCAGGGGCAAACTTACAGAAAACAGGTACTTGTGTGTTTATTATCAGTATAGCTGTTTATGTATACACACGTGTATATATATGCAATTCTGACTATGTTTTACTGATAGATGTCAGCACTTTGTTAAAGGATTTTTAAATTTTTTTAATTGTTTTGGCAAATCTGTGTTCAAATGCAAAGATGTCAAGCTGGCTTGGCTAAACTGGCTAAGCTGTACAAGTCTACTATTTCCTATGTTGTTAAGTCAGTTTGTCTGTTCACATATCAGATACCTGTTCACACAACAATCTCAAAACTAATTGAGAGGAAAACCCCTGCCCAACCAGTTTGAAATGTTGTGTGTAGAACATGAGTACGACATCCTCAACATTGCGGGTATCAAGCAACTATAAAGTCAGATTACTCAGCAATCAACATCAATTTCTCATCAAATACTTTCTGAAATTGCAAATAACAGTTGTGAAAAGAAAATACAAGTAGATAACAGTCTTCTTGTGCATGGCTGTTCCAGCCTCCACCCTTAATACCACACACGCAATCCAAGTATATATTCAAAAGAAATTACGACAAATCTTCAAAATAAAACATAAAGTTAATGTTCAGAATTTTTCCAATTAGTATCTCGTATAGCATACTAAAATACATTTCCATAAATTGTTTTTATAAAATTTAGATATTAAACCTTTATAGTGTGATTAAATGATAGTTTGCTTTAATTTATTAAAAGAGGAAATACGGGGTTATTCAACTAATGGATTAGACATGGTCTATATTGCAGAACATTTTGCAATGCGATGATATCATAAACTGGTTAAAAAAACCTCATGAAACTGGATCTATTGCTATATCTTCCACCCAAATCCTGCAAACCTCTACCTCGTCCTGGCCTAAAGAGGTTGTTGTCTGGCAATGGATTAAATGGGTCATATCGTGGTCTTGATAATAGTAGTGGGTTCCCAGTATGTCCTGGTAGTAATCCTTGAAAAAAGAGGAGTGTCAAAAAGGATAAAAAGGACAATACCATCGTCTTCTGCCAGAAAAAACATGACCATTTTAAAACTAAGTATTAACTTCACGTGAGACATTTTTAAAAGTATAAATCTATATCTATTAGGTATCAGTTAGTCAAGACATGTCTAAGCTAGAGATGCACCTTTGATTGCCAGCAAAAATATGATTGTGGCAAGTAATCGTGTACACCAGGTTACCTATTTATTTTTACCTTGGAAATTTGGATTTAAGTCATAATCCCCTCCAATAACACCAGGAGGATAAACTGGTCCAAATGGTGGAAGTGCTGGACCAGGTCGTCCAAAGAAGTGAGGGCCTAGAGGTGGTATATTTCGAAATCTGCCTCTCACTTCTTTCCTGTGTAAGTATGCTTCTTTGTACAACTGAAAAGATATGATAAGTAACTGGTGTTATTTTGTAAATAGTTAATTACTTGGTAGCATATCATGGCAACAGTTTATAGTATTATAGAATTAAATTTGTGAGGTTGACTGCAATGGATCAAATAATTGACCATCGGGACTGATTACAAGTCAAAAACAGGATTATTCTGCCAAATTGCAGTGCCGAGTTTCTGCAATTTAGTAGATCTATGAGACAGTGTGTTTTCTGTTTTATTTCTGTAAAATGTGGCAACTCACCTGAAGCCAATTCTGATTTAAGTCATTGTTTATTCGACCTACAAAAACAAAGTAGAATTACTTTTTCGCTAGGCTCATTGTAGTGCCTTGACTACTTCAACTTAATAATCTTGGCAACATTTGTTCAAGCTTGCACAAATACACAAAAGCAATTTTGACGAAGAACAACCGCAGATGATGCTCAAATCTGCGACTTCCTTCAAGTATTGGTACATGACCACAAGGATCCCCTCGTCCCCTAATGGTTCTGCTTAAAATTAACAAGCCCAATCAGGGTCAACAATACTACCAATAGACATCTTACATGCACTGGGTTGCAGCAATGGTCTGAACCCAATAATTCGAGGCTCTGTGAGTGAACATCTGTGTGGAAACCATTCAAACAAGACATTTGTCAAATCTAATGTGCATCACATCTCTAGGATTACATCATACTGTGGTTTGTAGTCCTAATTTGTGTCTGGGCAGTGCAATTTCTGGAGTAGTTCTGTTAAGAGTTACATACGTAAAGTACCAGATACAATAAATGTCAAAGAATTGGATCGTGAAATTTCACCTACTTCGCGAGGTCATTTTAAAACATCACCTCACCTAATATGCCCACCAATTTATGGCCTTCATGAATCTCAAGAACCAACATGGCCGACTGTCAACCATATTGGAAATTATCCAGGTCAATGTTACATCTAAATCTGACTTGTACTTTGACATGTACTTACTCCGTACTAAATATGGAGCTGTTCAGATAAAAACTAATTAAAGAAGTTATCGTGATGTACAATCTCAAGGACTAACATGGGCATCTTGGAAGTGATCCAGGTCAAAATTGTAACTACTTTGACCTGTATTTACCCTGTACCACATATACAGACAAAGGAATTATGGTCATACACAATGAAAAATGTTGAAGATTCAGATCGGCATTTGACTAACTTTTCAAGGTCATTTTAAAATGTGACATGTACTTATTCTGTACCAAATATGAATCTGATTGGTTAAATACTAATAAAAAGCTGTTATTACGACGTACCATCTCGAGAACCAAGATGGCCATCGGTCAGCTATATTGAAAGTAATTTGGGTCAATGTTATATATAGATTGTACTTTGACCTATACTTACTCTGTACTGAATATGAATAAAAACTGAAGCATGCAGATATTGCGAGATAAAGAAAGTGTTGCACACAATGAAAAATGAGAAGATTCATATCGGCATTTGACCTATTTCTCAAGGTCTAAAATGTCGCCTATCCTATTATGCTCACCTATGGCCTTCTTAGAACCACCTTTGAATCATTCAGGTACTGCTTTGTCTTTGCAGCTATAGAAGCAATGTTACGTACCCTCTCGAGATGAAACATGGCTGCCAGTCAGTCATATTAGAAGGGACCTGCACTTTGACCTGTGTGTACCCTGTCCTAAATATGAAGCTGACCTGGCCGGTAAAAGCTGTTATCACGAGATAAATAAAGCAAGACAACAACACCTAATCTACTACTATATGTTCAGCCACTATATGGATGGGCATAAAAACCTGATTTAGGTAGCATTTGGGTTTGATTGATGGTGTGCATACAAGTAGTCTACGGTACAGTGTAGGACTTTGTGGTATTGATGTTTATTGCACTCTGAACACATGATTTATTGATAGACAAAACCCCACGATACCACAATGTGCAAGTTACAGCAACAGCTCTGCTTTTACAGATGATGGCCACCACAATGGTCTTAAACCATCTCTCTATGTATCAAAAGTGGTCAGGATCTAAACAAAATGTCAAATACTCAGATCAAGTTAACTCACCTTTAAAATACCACCTAGCCATTAACACCTATTCACCTATGGCCATCATAAATCCACCTTTAAATCATCCAGGGAACGCCTTTCTTTTGCCGATTATGTCAATCACCATTTGACCGACTTTTCAAAGTCATTCTTAAATACCAACTAGACTATAACACATGCCAATCTATGGCCTTCTTAAAACCACCAGGCAATGCTTCATCTTTGCCCTAAGCTAAACCATCCCAAAAACAAATATGGCAACCACTTGGCCATATTGGAAGTGATCCAGTTAAAGCAAAAAACACCAACATTTCCGCCCCATTTACTTTTTGATGCAAACAATCCCTATACATATCAGAGTTTTCAGGCAAAAACAGCTAGACTGTTGCAAAAAAAGAATTTTCAGATCGCCTTTTGACCCATTCATCAAGGTCATTTTAAAATATCACCTCGCCTATTACACCAATCCAAAAGTACCATATAACTTATGGTAGCCACCCACCTATGACCTTCTTAAAACCACTTTCAAATCATTCAGAATGCGATTCGTCTCTGCGACCATAAACTTCAGGTTATGTGCCCTCTCGGGAACAAACATTGTCACCAGTTGGCCATATTTGGAAGTAATTGAGGTCAAAATTATATCTAACCTGAACTTTGACCTATATTTACCCCATGCCGAATATGAAGATGATCAGGTAAAAGCTGAAGATGTTATTGTGAGACAAAGAAAAGGTTAAACACATTCAATATGTTGGGATAGGCATAAAAACTTTAATGATGGTATCATCAATTCTATCCTCCACTGATGATCACTAAAATACTAACCCCTGAAATCTTTCAAGAATAATCTTCTCCAAAGCCATTTGTCTTTTGCTACAGTATTGAGTTCTTTACAAACTTCAGACAGTCGTAACAGAGATGTAGCATCCAAATGACTAAAAACAAGCATCTAAAATGAATTTGCAACAGTAATGTTAAAAACAATTCACAAAATGTGGACCAATCTTTACTTCTGTTGTATATTCTGGGATCATGAAAATTGTATCCTTCTTTAAATGTGAAGTAAGTTTGACAGTATGATCACATCACTTGTGACCAGGCTTTTCTGAATTTATGATAAATTATTATTTTTATGTACTGATTGTCACAAACCTTTTCCTCAAATATTAGATTCATCAACCCATGTAGGTTTTGCAACCCCATTTCTGAAAACAAATTGAGAAAGCAACAAATTATGTTCAACTACATTATGAAATCAGTAGAGTCCATTAAAAGGGTCAAAAACAATTACCACCGAAGTTTGAGAGAAAGGATGTCTATTGTGACAACATGTTTTTTAAGCACTGAATGGTTTAACTCTGCAGTACTAGTAATTTATTATTCAATGAGAAAAGTTTAAACTGTTGTTACATCTTTTACAGAACTTGTATTTGAAACAGATGCCTTTTATAACATGAGGAAGTGTAGACTACTTTAGGTAATCACTAAAATGCATGAATTAGTGCATGTTTTAAATGCTAGGAACAGACATTGAGATATGCGTTTAACGTACAATTATGCAGCAGGCATGGAACATATGACATCGAGCGTAAAAATTGCTGAAGATGAGAACGTGGTTACACACCAATAATGGAGCCGGTCTAGATGTAGTTTCGGTGAGAAAAATTGATTTCTTTTGTTTAGCAGTATACATATGTTCTTACTTTGTTTCATATGCCCAATCAATAAATAGGCGATGGCATCCTTAAATGTCCTTGACAGCTTTGACAAATTCTTGTAAACATTGCAGCAGGCTGGAAAGAGACAAACGTAGGATTTATTAATAGGACAAAATCAAGTAGCCTGTTCCTTTTATTGTATTCCAGTTTGCATCAATATGGAACTTTGTTGAAATGAGTAATGAAACGGTAGTTCAGATCAATGAACTTAGTATTTAGCTAAACGACACTGCTAAGTACAGTGCATAGTAAGAAAATACAGTCACAACAGATGCAAACTTTAAAATAACTTCTTCAACAGAGAAAGAGGTTTCTTAATTGCTATCACATAAGACTCAGTACTTTATTGCAAATCTCAAATATAATTAAGGTCATAAATGCTTCCAAGTTATAACTAATACTTTGAAGTATATAAAATTGATATTAAAATGTCAGATATTAGTAACGTAAAGCAGTAAAGTTAGTAACTAACAAATGAAAAGTATCACTTACCGCTATCAGTTTGACGGACATAGTTTTGAAGACGAATTTTATACATACAAACATTTTCCATGTTTTCGTGTACAAGCACAAAACCTTGAAATAAACATTAAAGTTACTGGCAATAAACAAGAAATGTCCCAGAGAAATATTTTTATATAATTATGTAAAAATGATCCACATATAGTAATGATACAGCTACTATGATCCATTTTTATACTGCTTATGAACATTCGCAAAACGTGTCTATTAGAATCAAATGGTTAGAATAAAAAAATGCGTGCAAGAGTACTACAACAAATTTATATATTAAATAAAAGGAAGATTCCCAACTTGGAAGGGCTCTACTGGCTACACCTGTAAGCGGACTCTCTCAGGGTTTTGAGCATGCATTATCAAAAAACTTTCTTTCGACTCTAGGAACCACAGGTGAGTAGTAGCTATTCTGCAGTTGATCCACTGCACAGGTCTAATTAACAGGAGTGACTATACATTAATAATCTGCCGAAGACCGGTGTCCCGTTAGTAAATTAATATAATTAGATATCATTAAAAAATTAAAGCATGTGACAGTAATGATCTACGTATTGAATTTGGTTAGCCACATTCTCGATAATTTATTTTAACACACATGTAGCCACAATCATAGTGATATAAATAAAACATTACCGTTAACTGTCATCACTGTACTTCCAAGAGGCACACAGACAATCTGACACACCATATCACCACACTGGGGATGTTGGTACTGTAGTTTATACATATAGCCATTTTCTTCTCTCCAGTTGACTGGCATGGACGTGCTGGTAACAGAACATGCATCACTTTTGGTATCATCCTGAAAATCAACAGTTACATTATGAGAAATAACAGGTAGTTGTTACTGCAAAGTTAATTACTCATTGGCTGAATTGTTTATAATGTTCAACAGAGAGCTTCGTATCAGTGGAAATAAAATACTAAGTGTTCAACAAATAGCCATAATATATCCTTGGAAATAACATAGGTTTCTCCAAAGCTGTGTCATTGTTTCTAGATTTATCCATCCAGAAGACTTTGTACTAGAAATGGGAAAAAATAATAATAAATTTCAGCACAAGAGATTTTACATAACATTACATTTAGTTATTCTTGTTACAGACAACCTACCCATGTAGTCAGCAACTTGAAAACAGTTCAGTTGTTAGATATTCAATGCAAATAAATAACCACTATATTTTGTCCTATTGGCAAGTTTGTGTAGCATGTTGTTCAAGCACCAAATGTATAAAGACAGTGCCTTCTTATTTTAGTGCTGTATGTTGTACAAACTAACCTTGAGCATAAAACCAGCCTCCATCATAAGAACATGCAACACAATAACCAATGCATCAGTCATGGTATTCACATCAGATAATGTGTACAGTTGCTCTAAAATATGAGGCACAATTCCCTCTACACAATCTCTGCACAGCATGGGTTCATTTAAATATCTGTTAACTAACTGGTCAGACTCATGTTCTGTCATCTCAATACAATCATCATCATCCATATTATAGTGTATTGCAGTGCTGTCACAACCTAAGTTATCCTCTTTGTTTACATTAGCATGTTCTGTGCCATTTCGCAGTGTTTGAAATCTGCCCTTTTCACTTGAACTTGAAGCAGGGTCATTACTTCCTAAATCATATACTACACTGGTTGTCGATTTGTCCAGTAACTGTGGTTTTTCTTTCTTGCGTTTTGGAACATTAACATCTTCTTCTGTCAACAGCACCAATAAATCCCCAGAAACCAAACCAAGATCCTCAAGTGTTGCACTCTGATCCTGTGTCAGCTTTTCACAACCATTTAAACTGAGATCAAAAACTAAGCTGAAAAAAGAAAACGCTATATATTAAATATAACATGACTAAATCACATCCGAGGGTTTAGCTGACCAATGATTTTTAGCGGTTTAATAGGATTTAAACTATTGTATTTTCTCCCTGTTTTAATAATCACCCCCCGTTGTGACTAATATAAATCAATAATCGCCCCCTCTCGACCTTTTTCTTATTAATTGCGAGCAGCAAGCATTGACAATTTTTAAGTGCGAGCATTGCACACTGGGGAGACCCCCTACTCCCCTCAATTAAGCAAATGGCAGTGCAAGTGTACCATGTTTTAAATGTACCCCTCCAATCCCCCCCCTTATGTTTGCAAGAATAACTTCTCCAGTGCTTATCTATCTTACATTTTTGCCTTTATCCATCATTTGCCTAAAGTATATGCCCCTGGCCCTGCTATAGTTCAGAATAATGCAGTATTTTCATAGCTATACATGACCCTACTATATTAAGCCATTTTTTGGTGTCTTTTGTACTCTGGTGCATTAGATGAGTCTTAAAAGAAAAAAATAGGAGAAAAACAGTTTTTGACACTATGTAGGCCATGACCCTATAGCTCCAGATGGAAACAGCTCTGAACACCGACCACAAAGAACACACCACATCGGGCGTTCCACCAATCAGATTAAAGTGTTATCCCAGAATATGTCTTATGATATAGTTGGTATTGTCCAGCTGTAAACTGTTGGTCATTCTATTTACAGAAAACATTGTGTACGGATGTAGGCTCTCTAAGCTCACCTGTACACAAAGGATTCAGAAACCTCACAGTTTACAGCCATCAGTTATTCAGAAGATCAAGAAGGACTCCTGCCCCTGTTTCAGGGGAGAGCCACTGCAGTTCTCGGCAGGCAATACCGTGCACAGCTATTGCAGCTCACTGAAAACAAAGCCATTGCAGCTTCCTCAACAGACACTACACGTGGTTCACACATTGGTTCTCCTCTAGCCCCCAGCTGACGGCGGCATAAGCCAGAAACCGCGGCGGTCCTGGGATAGTAAGGACCACTCTACCCCACCCACTCTTATACCACGACTCCAAGGATCTTATCATTGTTATAATAAATTTTGTATAACACCGGTTGCTAACCATTATTGTTATCAAACACACATACACATTGAAATAACTGCACCAGAATAATTTCTCTAAAAACCCAGGAACTAGGATAGCCTGTCTGTCCCGCAGCCCTATATCGTTTCTAGGAATTTTTACCCGTGCTTTTGTAAAAATTCGACCGCACAGAGACTCCACAGGGTGTAACACACACCCATCACGATAATAATACACAGAATCGTAGTGTTCGAGCGTAGCTTGGTGACATATCTAGCTAGATTGCCACCCTTTTATTATCTACTATAGTTTACGGCCTATAGTGTATTAATAGTAATACTAAGGGATACTATTACTAGTATTACTAGGAGTAGGATCATGATGTAGCCAGAACAATTTCATACCCGATTTCATACCTTTCCAGTCGATATTCTTTCAAAATAAGACTTTTCAACTCTTCGACGGTTGCTTCATTAGGATCTTTAAGTATCGAGACAGTGCGTGTTTCCTTGCGAAATCTTATTCGAAGCTTCATATTTGCATCTTTTCAATTTCAAGTAAACATACAACTTGCAATTTCGCTAACTCTTCATTGTTTGGAGATACGATCCAGTCTATAGATCCATCAATACCGACCTCTGGTGGAAGAATTATATTTTATCTGTTCAAACAATTCAGTTTTCACTGTTTTCAAATTACTCATTGTAAGACTGATAATTAGAAAACTCGTTCTTTACAACTTAAAATCGCGATTACAACTTAAAATATCTCTCTCTCTCTCTCTCTCCCTCTCTCCCTCCTTTTTTTACCACTTTCTTTCAGTGTTTATTCCCTTTGGCTGGGACTAATATAACTAAGATTTTATGAGATCTTTTGTGCCAGTCCGAGTCTGCTGGGTTAAATTAAATGTGTATTACTGCACAAATTCAAATATTTTATGTATCACATGATTTGCAAAATTTATAAACTGTGTAAAAGCTGGGGCTAATATAACCAAGATATATTAGTCCCAGGTAAAAGTCAGCAAAAATATTATCGATCGTGCGCACCAACTGTGCTACACATTTAAAGCAAAAAGTTCCCGAGGAACTTATATAACAATTCTGTAGTTACTGTAGGGAACAAAAGAACTAGAAAATCAGGCCTTTATTGTGTAATTTCTTCTACCAGTTTACTAAACTTGTATAGTTGGGTGCAGCTTAACAAAGAGAACAAAAGAAAGATAATTACGTCGTCCAATTTAAGCGAGATTACACGCTGGGCATAGAACTGCTCCACCTATGTCTTGCTTGGCTGAACATCGGTGGCCATCTTTTGATAAGGGACAGGGAGACATGTTATAAACCATGCCAAAAGTTATAAACTACATTTTATCATGGATATAGAACATCATGGACTTAGCTTAGTGAAATGCTCGATTATATTGTTAAGCATATCGGTAAGTAAAAGATGTTTGTGCACCAGCGTAAAAGATATCCGGTAAATAATGCTGATATATTATTCTCAGGTGAAACACACCCTATTTATGTAATTTTCATTTCATAGTTTGTTTCATATTTTAAAAAGGTATATGATCTTATTTTATAAAAACTGTTAAATGTATAAAATTTGGCATATAGTTACTATAAAATCAAAAAAAATTATGTAGTCAAGGCCCGGAGTCTTAGTAGTGTTTTGCTGATCACAAATGAATTTTCAGTTCCTATTTTTAATTACAAATACTCCCATACAGAAAACCGAGAAAAGGAGACAATCGTGGCAATTCTTGCTAGTTTATTTGTTTGTAATAAATAAATTTATTGTGTAAGTTAAATTTTAATTAATGGTTTAATATCGGCTACAAACTGCTTCTGACCGGCGAGCTAGACAAAAAATTATTAAATCGTAAGTTTTTGACGTGTACTTTTAAATCTAATGTTTAAATTAAGTAGGATATGCAAGTATAATTAAATTGTGTACAAAGTTATATAAAAGATAATTATTAAGATTCGAGGTTACATTTGCGGTATTATGATGGCGCTGTTATTATTTTGCTACACCTACGAAAATACAGGGTGTTTTCATTTTGTAACGTTATAAGCCCGGGGGTTACTCAAGTTTTTTTGACTACGGGGATGTGCCGCCCAACCCAATCCAAAAATTTTAGCTTGTGGTAATTTTAAAATATAAGGGTAGCAATCCATTTTTACACAAACTGACCATACAAATTCCAAAATCTATTTATGGATACAAACCTAAAATTAATCCAAATTATTTGCTGTAACCAGTGGGTAGTAATCCAAATTTTTGAATTTCTTTACGGTAGAATCCAAAAAAATGCAGTGAAAAGTTTACAATCTAAATCCAAAATTTTCAACTGGGCTGCACACTCCGCCAAAAATAACATGAGTACCCCTAGGGTTATAAGTAACAATAATATGGACAGTAGGTATTTTAGCAAAGAAACATAATGCAGCTGAATCATGTAGAAAATAGTATGAGGTTAAGAAAGCTGACAAGATAAAATACAAAACCTTAAATTATTTTCAGCTCCATATATATTTAGGGACATCACATGATGTTAACTTGAATTTAAAACATTTTACACCTCATCTGGAAGAAAGATGTAAAAACTTCTTTACATTCGAAGCTTGCCTCCAGTCTCATAACAATTCAACATGGCATGAAGAATGCAATATTGGGAAACATGCATTTCAAATTGCTAAAAATGAGACACGCCATGCAAAGATTAAATTGAACCATAGAACGCCTAAGGTAAGAATATTTCATTATTACTTTTCATTCAACGTTCCATGTCATCAATATATACATGAAAGAGTAATTAAAATAGTCATAAAAAATTAAGAGTTGTCTTCATCACTTAATTGACATCAGAATCAATTACAAGAAGAAGTTATGTACAATAAAAAATATATGACCTTGACCTTATTAGTTAATGAACTATTGCGTCCACCTATCACTTTGATGCAGTATTGTTTTAACTACAGAATTTTAGATAACTAGGCGAACCGTTGGTTTTGACCGTTGGTTCTTTAGAATGTGGAATGCGCTTTTCTTTTATCTGTAAGTACAGCTACTTTAACAGCTAAACTAGAAGCATTTTTCTTTTCCGATAATGTTTCAATTTATTACGTAAAGCACGTCTCAGAATATGTTACGCAGTGGATGCACCGGCATATTTGTAAGTATAATTATCTGGCGCAGTTATTTAAAATTCAGATATAAACGACACGAACAGGGGAATGTTGTTATAATTGAAATTCTAGAATATTTTCATCAATACCTTTTAATAAATTCTAATATCATACAATTAAATGACCGTACAATTGGAATGTTTTATTTACGAATAAATATTCCGAAACTTTCAGTTTACGCACAAAAATTATCAGAATTCACATCGCATTTATATTATACATTTTTGCCTTTCATTTCAAATGTACATGTTTTAACTATAATTATATTTCTTTCTGTCTCTTTTTAATCACTTATAGCGGTACTTGGCGATGTACAGTAACCAAGGGATATTAACGTGCGGTGAGATTACATAGTGCTAGGTACATTTCGAGAAAATGCACGTATTTATTTATAAATCGACTATCTATCCATTTACATAATAATTTTCTTCATAGCACAAATGTAAGAAGTTTGCAATGGCACTCCAGTAATCAGATGTCACACAAGATGTCCATATAATATACACGTCATAATAATGCTCTTCCCCATTATACACTTTTATCTCCCTGCGCATCAACCTCAAAACTACTGGTAACTTCTGAATTATTGATTCGATTATGAAAACGGTTGCGTGTTTCGAATCAATTATAATGACCAATGAGCACACATATTAAAACCCTGCTTCACAATAAACTGTCCATATAAAACTCACCTATAGAGAAAGTCGTCATCATTGTTATCAGCCAAACTTCACCACTATGGTTTGCACTTATATTAGATAAGTCGGAAAATGTGACTGAGCAGCGCGAATAAAGATGGACGGAAAGTAACAATGAGGTATGAATTGTATTCATTACATAAAATATTATGCTGCATTTTATTTCAAAATATTAAATAATGTGCTCATCGGGAAGCTTACATTCGTTGTACTGTGTGGAGGTCACATTATTCATGCGACCAAGAGTCCACAAATTTGGTAGTAAAACAGGTACCTGTATGTGTATGTAAATGTTATATATGTAGGATTTTTATCAGTCTGAATAAATCCATTCGTTAGTGTTTTGTACGGAACACTAACGGATGGATTTATTCAGACTGGATTTTTATGTGAATTAATTATATTACTAGAATAAAATCAAACAATCAGTAGTAAACAGATTTGTAAAAATAAGCCTGTATTATAGAAATTGAGTTTTGTTGTTCCTTAATAGTGTTCCCTTCTGAGTCAATAGAGTTTTGTGAAAATAAGAAAGTTGTGTTTGGCGAACATACAGAAAGCGGAAATTCTTGTTGAAAAGAGCGCGGGTCTCATGTAATTTAATTTTTTTTAGATTTCTTATTTTTATGCTCATAAACACATTATAGTAATAGCCCCGTGATACGGAGCTTTACGGGCGCATAACACACGCACACGCAAGTAAAGTGCTACGCGCAACAAGATTCCAAAATATTAGTGAGAGTTCTTCTTCATTGTTCTCCACACAAAGTACACAGTATCTGAGCCAATAAAAGTTTGTATATCATCAACATTTATCTTTGAATATGGTTTGTGCACTACAGCTGAATGGTTCGATCTTTTACGGGTCACACTTTTCATACTTCAAGACTTTTGAGCACATGTAAAACAATATCTTTCATTTTACAAATGTTACACATGTCAACCGAAGTCTCGAAATATGATGTAACTAATCAAAGCACATTCGTTGTCATAGCAATGAATATAAAATTATACACGAGCTACTAAAATTCACTTAGGCTTATTAAATACTTATTTATTTCCTCTATAAGTGATATTTTGCAGCGACTTACAAATTCGCAACACCAGATAGATTGCATAGTAGTTTCCGAAATTCAATCTTTTACGTAAACAATATTGCTACCTGTTTATAAAAATTTTTTTTCAGACACCTGGTTTGTAATATATAGTCACTGCCCGTTTTGCAAAAATAATGTTTGAAACCATATCTGGATACTTTTTATTCTTCATATGACAAATTTTTCCTACATGCTATACCGGGGTACCAGTCACACATTTTCTTTTATCAAAATATGACAGACTGTTGATTTCACATGTGAATTGTAAAATAGTATTAACAGAACAAATGCAAGTTATCTATCTAAGAAATATATTCAGTATGATTCAGTGTCAGTAGCTGAGGTTACTTCAACATATGTCCTTAAATAATTTAAAGTACTATTCATAGCAAAAATATGCTACTGTGGGAAAATAATTATGTATGTAAATTCCTCATTTGCCATGTGATAATCATTTCATAATAACCTATAATAATGGAATTATCATCTGCCTCGTTTACAAACAGCCACCTTCATTATTGTTGGCACAGTAACAGTGAAACAAGACCAATTTATTCTTGGCCCCAATTTTTTTTTTCTACAGTTTCTACAGATACGTAAAGTTATTATATCTCATTGATCTCCTATCGTGCACATTAATTATATTAATTTACTAATATGAGCATACAGTGTATTAAATGATACATTATTGAATAATGTAATAATATAATAATTAACAGGTATGGTGATTTCTATTTCTGCGCGTGCAATTAATATACACATTTTTTCTCATCGACATGTTGTCTGTGGGTAATGAATAGGTAGTCTATGACTTTGGCCATTAACTCAGTAGTATGTCAGCTTAATACCTTTTATAAATTACGTTACTTTGTTTTAAAATTACTCTGCATTGCCAATTTTTGTAAATTTCGCTGCGAAATTTTCTAGTATATATACCGTTTATATATAGTATATCACGCTAAATTTCGGCTGTAATAGATCATTTGCACGCGCTTGGTGGTACACCACTCGTGGACCAAAACCTTCCCAGCATGTCGCATTTTGTGAATGAACAACGAGTACGTAGTTTGCCGTGCGCTCGCGCAATTCATTTACAAAACGCAATATTCTTCGCTTCCTTCATATACTGAGCCAAAACCAAAACCAAATCTTATTACCGTTACTTTAAGAAATGTTTTATTTTTGTAAGTTACCTTAGTGGTTTAGTATTGCGCTGCCCTCAAGCAAATAGTCTATTGCGGAATGTATTTGTATCTATGTTAATAGACTGAATTCTCTTTTTAGCATGGTCATCTGAATTTGCATTTAAAAGCTTATTGCGACGAGCATTATCATCTTGGTGAATTCAATGTCACGGCTAATCTCCATGAAAATGATGGAATTCACCATTTCCGCGAATGCAGCGAAAAGGCATGCATGGAAGGTTCCTTAGAAAAACAAGAAACGCGAAAAGCGAGATCTGCAGGTAAATTTAATAACTCGCACATTGCTTATTCGTACATTTTAAAGTTAGTGTTCACAGATTGTTCACCTTGCTTATTGGATGTGGCCGTTTGTTTCTTAATATTTGAAAAACATCGAGGTGGAACAGGTAAATAATCGCATCTAAAAGCAAATGTATATATGTGACCTATTTAGAGAGTGGTTTATTTTATTTGAAAAAAATCATCAACTTAATTAAGACAAATTAGAAAACTATTGTCTTGCGCTAATAAATTCATTGGATTTGTTCCCTTTGTTCCACCATCAACTTCAAATGCAATTAACTTTCATACTTCATTTAAACTAGGATATATAAAACTCTAAGAGTTTTATATATATCCTAGATTTAAACCATCATAAATTATTCAAATAGTGGTGTCAGTTATAAGATACCGCACCATAATTTTGAAATGGCACATGTAAAATATACCTAACTTCCAATATTTCATGAATAGTTTATGTGCACACAGCGACTTGACATTTTTAATTTATTTGTACGGGCTGTAGTAGGAAATAAGACAAAAAGAGATTACATTTGTACACGTGTCATGTGAATAAAGTCACGCCCACTTCAAAGGTGCCAGGAATTATAACACTTAATTTCAATAATTAATTTCACATGTCTTTTTTCTATAAAAGATACATAGGTTTTAGCTCGTGGGGAGTTGCGCTAGACACAATGCTGGTTTAAAATATTAGCGCTCTATCATAACGTTAAAGGTGATATGTCACAAATATGGGCAAACAAAGGCCAAGTAATATATTTCTTAGTTAAACAGAAAGCAGATTGATTAGATCAAACCCACTTTGTCTTCAATTAAATGTATCAGATATTCCTCAACTGAAGCATCACATTTACATGCCTTGATGAATGAGATTCTCCTTAACGTGTTTTTTATTACTTCACAGAAAATCCAAGACATTTTCCCGGACATTTGCATGACGATATATGACTTTTATATACATTTTCAGCTTGTGGCGGACTTTTGACAGCTGAAGAAGGTAGCATCTTTACAACAAATTACCCATTGCCATATCCAAATTTCGAAAATTGTGAATGGGTGATCACTGCTCCCGAGGGATATGCTATCCGTCTTGAAATAGAAAGATTTGACCTGCAGCACCTTTCAACATGCCCAGATGACAGTCAGTAAGTATGAGATTCAATAAGCATAAATCAAAATGAGAGTTTCCAGTGTTTTTTAACAAGCTAATTCAGGACGGGGGCTCGCTCAACGGGACACTTATCTGCAACTGAGTTGTTCTCCTTGCCGTACGCAGTCTACAGCCAGAGCTCTCTCACTTCCATTATCTTACTTTCCAGGATACTAAATGTTAATTTACTAAAACTAAAAATTCCGCCTCTCTATATAGAGATTATGCATGCTAATAGTTATATTGCATAGGCACGGGCCACACCAGTTTGCAACATTTTGTTAACTGACAGATCTGCAAACAAGGCTTTGTATTTTGAATTATAGAACCGAAACAAAACCAACAGTTACATTATTCTGTCGATTTAAAAGAATTATACAACACTTTGTAAAATAAAATATGCTGTAAACAGGTTTTTAAGTCACAGTATTTGTTCTCCGTCTTAAATATTATAAACTATAATTTTACTCGATTATTGTAGTTGCTGCGACTACGTTCGCATTGGCAACGGCGACACATCACTCCAAGATGAACTGATCGAAAAGACGTGTGGAATGAAACGATTTGAACCTATCTATTCAAATGACAGATCTATGTGGATTAAGTTTGTAACAGATCAAACTGGAACTGACATCGGGTTTAGAATGAATTACCACATTGTGCAGCGTAAGTGATCAATATCTGTCTCTGAGATGTCCGAACGATAGACTGGGGTCATATATATATCGATGGATTTATTAATTTGCTTTGAATACCTAATGTCCATTGTCATCGTTTCTTTAACTTCAATTATTAACTGTGCCGCAGTCAATGTATATCCGCAAGTACCGAGTATCAAAGTACTTCTAGTCCAAACTAATTTATGAATACATTTCACATTCATTACAGGCCATTTTGAGGAGATCGATGGAATGATCCACTCCCCTAATTTTGGCATACCAGGCTTGTCTTATCCGGATAATTTCCATGGCATTTGGACAATAGAAGTTCCTAAAGACCATCATATATATATGGAATTCGCACCCGCGCTCCACATTGAAGGTTCTGGAAATGTCTGTCCGGATACATTACGTATTGGCCAGGGTGACCAAATTGGTGGAAATATTATCAGGAAAAGTACGCATATTATATTCACTCTTATTTTTTCATTAGCCTGCCTAGCAATTCATGGTGCTTTTTTGCCTTTACCATAATACTATCTCTGTAGAGTCGAGGGAAAAGTAGATGCAATAAATAAATGAATGAAAATTACATAACATTAATCTAAAACATCTGTTAGAACTAGCTCGTAAATTAGATCAATATTTTTTCATACTTATTATACCTTTATAATATTTTCATTTGCCTCTTTCAGCGTTTTGTGGTGATGAGACTCCTCACGAATTCTTCACTATTATGAATAAAGCATGGATTGAATTCAATACCGATCACGTTGATAGATATGGTGGCTTTGGCATCACTTATAAAGCTGTTAAACGTGAGTCAATTAAACGATTTTTTTCAAATTGACATAAAATTCCTGCCATCAAATGCGCAAGTATTTTCCTACACATACAGGATGTATTAGATTCAAGTTATGATATATGCATTTATAGGTGTGTTCACCGCCATGAATGGTACCTTCCATAGTCCAAACTATCCCGATGATTACATGCATGATATTTACACCGAGTATCGCATTGAGGCTCCTGCAGGCTATATTATCATACTTAAGAGTATGGATTTTGATGTTCCAAATTGTGCACTCAACCGAGACGGGTTTTGCGATACCAGAGACAAAAGGCGTTGTCACATGAGCGACCATGTGAAGGTATATGCAGTAAAATTCCGTCATTAATGTTACAAGTGGTAAATAGGAGAAATTACACAACCAAAATCCAACAATTTCCAACATATCATTATTCGCCCGTTCTGTGCACTATACAATTCGTGCAACTACAATGAACATACCGAATTAGCAAGAATGTGTGCAGTACGTAACGAGTTTCTGAAATAAAGAAAACTTGTATTGTTTGTGTTATTTTCTGTAGGTTATGATGGGTGAAGCTCCTTTCCAAGAGGGTCTTCAAAGTTTTCGAATTCCACTGCCTGAAAAATACTTGTGTAATGGCAATCCACCTGAGCCCCATATCTATTCTGTGGAACACTCGCTAAGATTGGCGTTCAAAACTAATCCAGATGACATTACTGGTAGAGGATTCAATTTTACCTATGAAATGGTTCCCGGTAGGTAGACAAGTTTATGAGCATATGGTGTAATTCATATGATGATACATCCAAGAAGTTATTTAGTTGCCCGTTTTAGTTTCATGTGATCGCAAAATGAGTTGTCGGACAAATCGTATGGTCAAGATTGAGACAAGATAGTTTGAAATGCAGAAAAGTCACTTCACTGAATGTCAGTTTCGCTTTCTACCATAACTTATTTTGTTACAGCTTATTTTAAAGAACATGTACGTGGTGTCCTTCAGTTGCCACCGATGACGTCAGGTGCTTTGAAATATATCATCTACAAAATAATGGTTCCAACGAAACATGCAATGATTGTTCATCTCAGGGATCTCAAGGTACAATTAAATAAGAAATCAGCTCTGTATCCGGTTTTGATTTTTTGTACGTAACCAGAAATGAATATGTTAAATATTGTTATTATACATTTTTTGCACTGCATTCTTTGACGATTTTTAGTAATTCCACATATGTACTTTTTTTTAGATTCCGTGCCACACAGCAAAACATATGCTAATATTCAGAACATTCGCTGAACACAGGAATAATCACATGATACCAGTCTGTAGTCATAACACCTCTTTTATTAATCAAGACTTTTTAGTTGTACAACCACGAGTTCAGCATCACAATGGCTCTGCATTCTGGGGCCTTCACCTGCTTTTAGACGTTGGTGAAAATTTTAACGGTGTTGAAGGAACTATAAACTTTATGGCCGATCCACGTAAGTTTACATGTACATGTACATATATATTACAACCAATATCAGCCTGCATCATAGATACACTCGAAAATGAAAATCGAATCTTTTGATTTAAATAGCCATCCCATTGTGTAAGATTGTGTAATAATACAACAATATTATGTTAGGTCATTTGTATGGTGTACATGGTCATCTTTTGGGGATGGACTACCACATTGCTGATAACTACGACCTTTCTATGTGCGAGAAGCCAGCTGATCAATGGGTCATTAGAACAAGGCCATACAGAGAGATGCTGTTATATATTGAAGCTCATTTGGTAGATGATCCAACTTGTACGACAAACAGAATTATTGTAAGTCAAAATCGAAGAGTACTGTATATAAAAAGTTTCTTGAAGCAGAGTATACTGTATTTCACGTTTTAATTATCAAGGCATTTACGAGTAAAGAAAACTACGAAGTATATTTACTTTGTTTACAGATCAGAAGTTCGTTTTTTGAAGACGCTGATCGAGATGGTAGACAAGACGAACAGATAATCTGCGAATCTGGAGAATTCTCTATCCATATACCAGGAAATGAAGCCGTCGTTCTCTTCCATCCCCACTATCATTTTGGTGTTTCAAGCTTCAAAGCTAAATACGAAATGATTTATAACGAATGTAAGTACGCCTTGGATCATGTTCCAGCAGTATGCTAGGAGAACGAGCGGTGATATATGGAATGCAATACTTTTTCTATCTAGTTCAATAAAACATGCACTTACTGTCCCACACATAATTTACATGCTTAAAATCGATGTAAAAACAACATGGATAGTCATCCTGCAAGCACACTGTTAAGGAAAAAGAAACGTACAGAACATAAATACAAATTACTGATAAATCGAATCATTTTGGCACCAAATGAAGCATACGAACGGAAATCAATGCGGACATTCGACTACTTGCGTCTCTTGTTCGTTATTATATTTTAGGTTCTTCGCCATTTTCTTATATCTGTATTCTTATGTTGTTCTAGACGATTGTAACTTTGATGAAGATTTGTGCGGATGGGTTCACGAATCACCGGTGTATGGTTTACGTTGGATCCGAGGTAGTAACGAAACACCAACTTCTCAAACGGGTCCCATCCATGATACCACTCATATAATCAAGAACAGTGTCTTATCAGGTACGCCTAGGCAACGGTACACGTACTCTGTATATGAAAAATGCCACAAAACTTACTAGTTGAGACATCTATAAGTACCGTAAAGGGACTATACTAATGACATATGTTCATACAATATGTAGTATGATATACAGAAATAATACATACATATATACTGCAGAAATTACTATTGAAAGCAATTGTAAAGCACAGACAACGTCTTGGGAAAGGTATATGTTATTCTTATAGAATGAAATATATTTTCAGGATTTTATATGCACTTGGAGATGGACAATAATTTCCCAGGAGAACGAGCTCGCTTGTGGAGTCCAGTTATTCCTGGTGGTGGCAGTCATCACCGCGTGCTATCGTTTATGTACCATATGGCCGGGGAAAATACTGGAATTATGAGTGTATATATAAAGTGAGTATTTCAGTGATGTTTATTCACCTTCGCAAGTTATTTGCATAAACGTAGATGATATATTAGTTTTTTATATAATGCAGGGTAAAGATTTTTTTCAATGCATGCTGGTTATCTTTATGATATAATATTAGATGTGTGTGATGATTTTTCAGAACTGTCAGTGGTAAATGGCATGTCATTTGGAGCAAATCTGGCTCAAAAGGAGACCAGTGGTTGAATGTTGATAATGTTCCGGCTTCCAGTTGTGAGGACTATAACGTGAGTAAATGTTTGAAATAAAGAAGAAGACTATTCGTACTAAAACTAATACTAAATATAGTATTACGAGTTTATAATATTTAGTGAAAACATATTTAAGTCCGGGATTTAAGTAAAGTTGAATAAAATGACCACATTAACGGAATGTCCATTTTTTCTACAAGAGACATAAAAGTTACCTTGACCCTTTCCTTATTTTCAGGTGGTATTTGAGGCAACTAGAGGTTCCGATGGCAACATTGGTGACATATCATTCGACGATGTATTTATATGTGATATACCACGTAAGTATCTTATACTGTTTTTGATATACTATTTGTACATGCGAATAAATGAAGCGTACTATGCATGCATTTCATACAATGTTTTCCAATTTTTCCGCAAACGTGAAATTATGTTTGCATTATGTCAGTCCCGTACATTTAGAAATGTACTCCGCGAATGTACTACTTTGACGGGTCAATGTTATTGTTTTTCAGTCTCTCGATTTCATAATTGACACAGAAATAATGTAATTGTTTAAAGACATAACATTTACATCGATAGTTTTTAACTTAATATTGTTAACTTTATTACTGGAAGGAATGGGGTCCAGGGGTGACTGTCAGAATATTTGGGTACGCATGTTCGTTAAAAAAAAAAAAAGTGAAATTATTTTCGTTGCAAAATTAATAAAAGGATATATTTTACTACCTGGTCCCAAAAAACGAAATAGGATGTAGTTTTTATATAGATGTCCGTTTGTTTCAAAAAGAGACGCCCAGAAAATGGTTGTTCTGGTCCGTTTTATTGCCTTGAATGTTTTATATCTTGAATACAGGATAAGAAGATCCCACGAGGGTAATAATTTTAAGTTCGTGGTTGGGCTCATAGGTCCTAAAATGGTGTGAATTTTGAGCTTGTAGGTCCCTAAAAGAGGCTATTATTAATATTTACCTTCGTAACATACCTGAATAATCAACTGTTTTCATTGTCCCACCTCAGGGGAGTGCGGAATTAAATGTTCAGTATAAACTAAGATATATAAAACTCTAACAGTTTTATATATCCTAGGTATAAATAAGGGCTAAACTCTAACAGTTTTATATATCCTAGGTATAAAT
>JAOXYB010020848.1:0-11306 GCA_028565635.1 Phoronis ovalis | reverse complement strand
TCTAACAGTTTTATATATCCTAGGTATAAATAAGGGCTAAACTCTAACAGTTTTATATATCCTAGGTATAAATAAGGGCTAAACTCTAACAGTTTTATATATCCTAGGTATAAAGAAACATTAAGTAAACTATTCTTTTTCATCTTTGTGTCAACGTCTCCCTTACCTATTGAGACATTTCATGAATAATTTACATAATAAACGCCGCTTGAATTGCATTTCTTGTATCGAATTCAGAGTTATAGTTGTTATAAACGTTTCAGATTAACTAAAAAAGGGTATCATCTTAACTTGCATATTTTACAGTAACTTAAAAAATATACAATATATATAGTACGTAGAAAAATTGTACTTTTTGACTGTGTGCACGTTTTTCAATTTTACATGGTTACTAGCCAAGTGATAGTAAAGGTAAATTTTACTAATTAGAGCGTGCATCATATGTAGCTCTTTAGTTGAATCAAATAAAAGGAGGTATTATTTTTTATGTGAGAACGCAACATTTTTTGCTGTAAAATTTAGCCAATGCTGATTACATATGCTGTGCATAATTGCGACCAGTACCGTGATGATTAGAGGGTATTACGGTATTTTAAGAGATAGCGTCCATATCTGCACAGCAGGAGGAATGTAACAACCACTTAAACGTCTTACCTAGACTGGTTCTTTTGTAAACCCAAATGATCTTCTAACAATAAGTTGTATACAATCCTTTTATAAGAAAATACAAATAACCCTTTCATTCTCACGTACAATATTTAACATGTATGGAAAGTATTTGAGGCTTTTGTATTTATACAATAAGGGTCAGTCTAGTGCGCCCTAATGCTATAGGCTATTTGACTGGCGTCAGTTTTACAACAGGTATCGAGGTTGAAGCACGTGTTTTGCATCCAGTCTTACAGTTTTCGTCTCTTCAGGTATAAAATACTTCGTGTTTCTTTAATATGAAAATAGTAAATATATAGTGTAGTGTGAATACGCATGTAGATAGTTTTCAGGTATATTTCGCAAATTATAAATTCGCTATTATAATTTATCTATATACAAAATGGCGGCTTGTTCAAGTACTAGTCAGTTTACTGTGCTTTTAAGATTTGAGCAGACATTCAAGGTAAAACATTCGTGCATTAATCTTTTGTTTGAACAAAGCAGGACCTATACCATAGTTCTGCATATACGGGGTCGCGTTATTATTCATGTCATACCTTACAGCAATTTACGATTATGGGCGTGTCTCTTGTGGCATATCATCTTATCTGTTCGTAAAACTGGAGGCTTTTGTAAAAATAAATAATAGTAATTGTGAAATGTAAGAAACTCTTTATGGCTGCAAATGTTCATGTTCTTATTATGTTTATATCAGTGTCGATTGCAACTTATGAATACTCATGAAACGATCGACTGCGTGAATTTTTTTTTACTGAAACTAGTGTATTATAATTAAATTCCTTGTAAACCCTTAGTTATATTCGTACAAAAAAATAACATGCCATATGTAACTAAATAGTTTCTCGTACAATGAACATCATGCACCTTTTATTCTGGACTTCTTATATAATGAATAGATGGCTGTCTCCATAGCAATGCTACACAAATTGCTGTTGCGTAATACCCTATTTTGTTATAGACTTTAGCTTTTATTCGAAGCAATTTTTAGTCTCATTTTGTTTCTGAAAGATAAATTATCAAATTTTAACTTTTGAACAATATACCTATCACGGAAAATATATGCTCTGGTTACAAGTGCTTACATGACACAGACTTGTAGCTTAGAAATGTCACAGAACACACTTTTCTTGTTGGATATTTACCACAGGGTATATTTAAAGAATATTTAACCATAGGGTGCCTTTCATGGAAACCGCATTTACGATATGTATGGGAATTAAGGTCCGCAAATTTTCCCATTTTTATTTACACATGGCATATAATTTACTAGTGATTTTTACACAAGGTATTTCGGGAGAGTTATTTGCAACAGAAATACTTTTAATATTTTTTCATTTATGACTATATTTTTGGTATATTTTTTTGCCATGGACCGCACACCCCTACCAGCATTTTTGTCAAGACCCACTCCCGGGTGCTAACTGGTCGCACGACTTGGATGGTACCATACAGTTATAAGTTTTCTAAAATCATTTCATAACTCGTCTATTTCATCTTTCAGCTCGTGAAGTGCAGTGCTACGATCATCATAACATTTCACACACTGATCCTTGCAGAGATAATGGGCTTTGTATTGATATCGTTCCCAGGACTGAAGATGGTGGAAAACATTACGAATGTTGTTGCAAACCCGGCTACCAGGTAAATGTAAATATGAAAAATAAATAAACACATATTTGTTTTCGGTGAAGTTATCATCGCTGAACCAGCCCTGTTAACCTTACGCCAAAGTCGCAATTAAAATTATAAATCCGTATAATGTTGGCTTTGAGTAATCTCACCAAACAGTGAAAAAATATACATTATGTTAAAATGTACTTTTACTAAAATACAGTTCATTAACGATTCATGGTTTTCTGTTATTAATACATGCACAGATATTGCAACATAGTAAATATGCTAAAATATGAGGATTTTTTTATCAATGAACTTTTGATACGTGAAATCATTCCGCGATGTGCTTCTAAGTGTCCCACGTTATTAAGTGCATTTAATTATAAAGGTGCGACAAATAAATCCATGACCACAAAAAGAAAATTTTGTGGTTAAATTGACAATAGAATCATTTATCAGATGGTCAATATTTAATGAGTACTGGGTTGTCACAAAAAGAATACTTGATTCAAAAATTTATGTGGGTCCTAAATAAAAGAGTTCTGTACAAGGCTTATACAAACTACTTCAGATACATATCATACGAATGAATAACTAGTGATATAAGATCCAGGATCACATATTACACCTGAATACCTTTGAAAAGGATGTTTAAACCCACCAGGGAAAACTCGGGTTACATAGAGTACATACATGTTAGAAAACAGGATTAAAATTATGTCTATATAACCAGTGAAATAATATCACAATAAATACTTTTGTAATAATTCTTCCTTGTTTAACAAAAACGTAAGGAAATGTAAAAATAAAATTTATAATAAAAATAAACGTATTTCATTCATAAAATTCATCAAATTATTTAAACTGAAAATGCTAATTTTAGTTATTCAAAATTCCAGGTGTTATAGTCGCTATTATTACTAGCTTATTGGTCACTGACCGATGTTGTATGACCTAGAACAAAATTATTGATTCTGGTTGCTCTTGCATTTGTATGATGACATATCTTAAGAATGTTTCCTGCAATGAATGCTCTGCTGTACACAAATTAGCTGGTGATAAAAGTATTCAACAATAGTAATTCAAACACGAAGTTTAAAAACCTTCCTATAGTTTAACCCAACATTTAAACATTGATTTTTACAGTATATTCAATATATGCGCTAATTTACATTAAGTATTCTTGCTTCTCATACATAGTTTGCCACCAGTTAAAAAATATACAAATAATACAATATACAATTCAATAGTAAAAATATTGTGTTAACGTTTAATATGGAAGACGAGGAAGTGACACTTTAAAATTATAAACACAAAAATTTTCATCAATAAATTCGTTTCTTCGAATACCTACAGTATCGTCTCCAAAAAATCCTCCTATAATTCTCGCATCTGACAACCTAAGAAGAATGACAACCTATATAAAGACAATACGAAAAATGTTTCATTTCAAGTTCTGTATTTTTGAAAATAAAAATGTTTCGACTTTCTCTAATAACGAATGCTTCATTTTAGGGCTCTTCATGCATGGAAGAAGTTAATTTCTGTAGAAATAATGCAAACCCATGTGCAAATGGCGGACTTTGTGAATCAGTAGGTGATGGGTATCGATGTACCTGCCCTGATCCTGGTGCATGGATAGGAGTAAACTGCACCGAAGAGAAGAACGAGTGTATGAGCAATCCATGTATGCATGGTGGAAGGTTAGTATTCAGTAGTACTGTAGTAATATAGACCATTGATGAATCACACTGTATGATCAGAGTAAATCGGATCCTCTACCAGTAAAACCTGCGGTACTGCTGAATCATAAAAAAATATGCGCATGTTCCAATAAAGTTAATAGCAAACAGTCCAGCACTGAGAAACTTAAATTCGTGCAACCCTATTTCTATCTTTAAGATATGTATATCCGAACTCGTTCTAGGTGCGTGGATGGTTTTAACAAATATCACTGCATTTGTCCTGAACACTATCGTGGTACAAATTGCGAGACATATGTAAACTTATGCGATCCTAATCCATGCTACAATGGCATTTGCATCAATAAAGGAGATTACGATTATGAATGCATTTGCGAAGGTGGTTATTCAGGTAAGAGATTTGCATGTTACAAGTGTGTTAGGTGTCCTGCTTGGTTAAGTACATACAATGGCTTTGTGTCCCGATATATTAAACTTCATATGTGTTACTTTCTCAAAAATGTTTATTGTAAAAAAGGTGTACAGTGAGTAACCGATTATTAATAACTGATATGTTGCAGTTTCAGTTAATTTTATTAAATGCATGTAAAGCCCACTTATTTTGTAGAAAAAGTACTTTAATGTGCCAGTTTTCTGTAATGAAAATTAGAGTAATCTGTGTATTTTGCAGATAAAAATTGTGAGAGAAACATTGATAATTGCAAGAATAACCCATGTGTCAACGGAGGTACCTGTTTCGATCGTCTCAGCGACTTCCAGTGTTCTTGCAAAACTGGCTTTTCTGGAAGATTTTGCGAAGTCAATATTGATGAATGTTATGCGCAAAACATCCAATGTCTGAATGGCGGTCGCTGTAAGGATCTCATAAACGACTGGGTGTGCCAATGTGAGGATGGTTATGAAGGCGAACAATGTCAAAGTCCCACCAATGAATGTTCTTCTAATCCGTGCCTTAATGGTGCTACCTGCTACGATCGCCATCTTGATTACGAATGTACTTGTATGCCTGGCTATACTGGAGGAAATTGCGAGACTGATGTTGACAATTGCGTTGGCAATGCATGTAAATGGGGCGAATGTATCGATGGTTTGAACGCGTACACGTAAGTATCAGCACACATTTTGTGCTTTTTTACTGAAAATAGTCTTATGTCGTTTTAACATGCAAAAGATCTCCAGGTTCATTGCTTTGAGATTTTGTTTTGGCTGATATTATATAGTACTTTTCTTTTTTCTTATTCACAGTTGCGAATGCTTACCTGGTTACACCAGTACAAGATGTGACATTGAAGTAAATGAATGCTCCAGTACACCATGTTTTGGAAATGCCACATGCCACGATCTTGTAGATGGGTATTATTGTGAATGTCCACACGATTATGAAGGAGAACATTGTAGCCAAGTGTAAGTTACCTTTTACGAGACTGTTAAACAGTTTTATCAATCAGTGAAATTCAAAGTTAGTGGGTAAAAGGCACTCTTCCTGTTTGGGAAAAGGAACAATATGAATTACAAAAATATATCCCAAAATTGATTTTACTGTTTTTTTTTCAGTGTCAACAATTGTAATGGAGATCCTTGTCAAAATGGCGGTACTTGCCTTGATGGTGATAATACGTTTTCGTGTGCTTGTCAGCCGGGATATAGAGGTTAGTTAAATAGCAAAGGATCTAAAAAAAAGCATTAGTCCGGAGTCCCAGCAGATAATATTACATGTAGTATTAATAGATACATTGCTGGAAATTCCTTTGGGCAATTTAGCAACTCCGTGAACAGTTAACAATAAACGTACAAAACTTGCACGTTAATAATTAAGAACTAACTCTACGTCAGGAGTTTTATTATATATGTATGCTATAATACCTTGCTCGTTTGTATTTCAGGTGCTTTTTGTGAATATCAGATAAATGGTTGTGACGGTCGTCCATGTATTCATGGCGTATGTGACGATCGAGGTGGAACATCATTTACTTGTAGATGTAGTGCCGGGTTCTTTGGTGATATGTGTGAACACGAACAAAACGAGTGTACCGATAATCCTTGTGTAAACGGTGCCACGTGTCACGACTTGGTTAACGAGTGAGTACTAGTTAACGTTGTACGACATAAGTTATGGGTTTTATTGTACTTTGTCTTGCATTCGTACAAAACGATTGTTGGTTCGGAAATCCTATTTAATAATAGAGCAAAATGAGTAAGTACCCTTTAGATTTTACAAATTAAGCATAGTATAGTAAAAGTAACCTAACGTAATGATTGATGGAAAAAGAAGTGTAAATATAGACGTGAAACGTTTGTTTGGTACACATGTTGTATAAGATATTCTATAAAAGAATCGTATAAGAAAGTCCACTGAAAATGTTTTAATTTTAACTCGTTTCCATTACAGCCATTACTGCAAGTGTCTACAGGGTTACGAGGGCAAGAACTGTCAAACTGAGATTGATGAATGTAGCAGCAATCCATGTAAGAACAACGCTCATTGCTTGGACAAAAGTGGATACTACATGTGCGACTGCCCAGATGGATATGAGGGAATAGACTGCGAGACTGAAACTGACCACTGTGTAAACAACCCTTGTGTCCAAGGTAACAATAGAATCACCTGCACATGATTATTGTCGTTACAAATTTGTGTAAGTACGATAAAAGTAAATTTAGTGCCCGTTAATCGCACATATGAGACAAAAAGATCTATATATTTATGTAATTTATTAAAATTTGCATGTTCGTATTTTGTTGTGTGGTAAATTACTTCATTGCTTATTTACATCCAGTTGAATCGAATATAGTTCTTGAAGCATGCTTTAACCAGCAATTAATGCACAGTGCATAAGATGAAAGCTTTGCTTGCATACTGTGAATGGCACTGGTAGAATTCACGGCGTTTATAAAATCCCGTGGATTTTCTGGTGTCATACATAGTGGCTTTTGCTTACTCTGCTTTTCCATTATTTATTGTTTGTGCATGAGTGCGTTACCTTGCATTCCATACATTTTCTTTTCGCTGACAACGTATCGTAACATTATTTTTGTATAGAAGCACTCCATTGTCATAAACTAGTTTAAGCAGTTTGTATGGTCTTTATATCGTCATTATATGCTGGAAAGTGCTATGCAAGCAGTGAATAAAGATTTAAATCTATAAAATAAATCTAGTGCAAAGAACAACGGCGTGTGTTGATCATACTCTCTACAATCGTTGGTGTCACGATCTGTTATTTGCAAGTGCTACCCACGGGGTGCTACTGAAGAACTGATTATTAATGCCATTAACCATGGATAGTCCTAGTAGATTTTTTATATTATCCTGAAGAAGAAACAAGTAGAGTACACTGGAAAGTTCGAAGCTTAAACAAAAGATTGCCAGTACTTGGCACTGGTAGAATTCACTGAGTACATTTGAAATCAGTGGTTCCACTGTGCCAAATATTGTTAATCTTATACACCTAAATCTTCCCTGTTCTATGGCTGACTTGTGTCTGCTATTTTACAAATAAATATTGCATTTAAATATACGGTTATCTTTGTTTTCTATCAACATGACAATGTTAAAGCGGGTTTCAGCTACGAACGTTTGGGAATAGTGTTTTAAATGTTTCACTACAATGGTTAGTGTTTATAATTATAGGGGGATGTGTTAATAATGCCTTTGGATATTCTTGCAAGTGCGACAGAGGTTTTACTGGTGATTATTGTGATAATGAAATCAACGAATGCCGTCCAAATCCATGTGGTCCTGATGCTACTTGTAAAAACCTGGTAACATTTCATTTGTTATTTTTAAGCGTTCATTCTTTTTATTATATATTGAATTGCTTCATTTGATGTTACGTTTCAAAGTTGCATTTGATGGTTTTCCATATTATTAGACCCAGTTCCTAGTCAAGTTAATCTTTATTTTTTGACGGAACCATAGATCAACGCTGTGATGCAAATCCATAAAGGTAACGTGCTTAAATTGTTATTTGTCTACGTTCTGTAGATTGGAGATTATTTCTGTCATTGTCCTGCCGATGCCATTGTGGAGGGAAGAAACTGTACGCATACTATCAACCTGTGTGAGGAATCTCCATGTCAAAACGGCGGCCACTGTATTCAAGATGGATTTGGCATAACGTGCAGATGTCCAAATGATGTCATTGGGACACATTGTGAGACTATTGTGTCTCCTTGTGATAGGCACCCATGCAAGCATGGAACATGTCAAGGTATTTATATTCTACTTTTAATTGAATCCCCTGTGGTATATCCGTTTTAACGGATATTCATATGTTAAAATATATAAAAGTAAACTTCACTGGTAATTTTACACATTTGATGATTTGCACATGTATTTCTGTTTATATTGCTTTTGCACCACCATTTTTTTTATTACAGCGGTGGATAATTCTCGTACCTACACTTGTTTATGTGACCCTGAATGGCAAGGGCCGAATTGTGACGTAAGAAAAACTCTGTGTTCTTCCGATTATTGCTTCAATGGTGGATCTTGTAGTGAAACATCAAGCTTTACCAAAGTATGCCACTGTGTGGATGGTTTTGAGGGTTCCAGGTAATATACAGTGTTCGTCAAAGAATCATTTAATATTCACCTATTATTGATGTATGCTAGTATGATAACACTACACCTGAGTGCAAAGTTCATAAGTTAATGTGAAGACTTCAAAATTCAATTGAAAAATTCAGTAATGTTTCTGCAGTCTTACGGCATTTCCCAAAACCAAAGCACAGGTGAGCTAACATCTTTTTTAAACTATCGTGTGCATCGAGATGCGATCAAACTTGTTATCGTTATTTGTTACGTCATAAATTAATTCGGGGGCACAGTACCACAATGCCACAGAGTCGCTCTTCGATGTAAACAGTAGTTATAATTCAACGGCTTCATTAGCATGAGCATATGTGTTGTAGGTGTGAAACAGCAGTTAATCCTTGCACTGGGGTAATTTGTTTGAATAATGGACAGTGCGAAATTTTTGATTTAGTTTCTGCTTGCGTGTGTAAGGAAGGTTACGCGGGACCAAAATGTGAAACAGGTAAAACTACTATATACGCAACGTACAAGAGTGCACTATATGTGGTCTTCAGTTTAGAGTTGTTTTTGTGTTTTTTATTTTATACGAATTGATTGTACGACAAGATGCTAAAGAGTATTCGTTGATAAAAGAGCACATAAAAGATAGCAGTCCTAACCATAGCAAGTTAGAACTTTAATGTATTCATGTTTTTAGATTTGCAAGAAATCATCTCTGCTAACACCGGAAATGACATTGTCTTAGCTGGTGGTCAAGCTAAACAAGTTGGCCCCGTTGTTCAAGTGGCTTGCAATGCTTTGGGTAATGATACCACCGTCAGAATGAGAGGTGTTATTATTGGTCTTGTTATCGCGGTGTACTTACTCATTATTATCGCTACTATTGTATATACAGCTGTAAGAGTGAAAGAAATTCGAAAGTAAGTATAAAAAATTGATTCTTTATGAAACCACATTTAAAATATAATTTTTTAATGTCTTGAGTTGATACATAAATAACTAAGAAATAAATACTAAAACCCAGTTGCAGCGTTTAAATGCACTCTTCATGTTAAAATATGATCTGAACGTATTTTGCACTTGAGTACCAAATTTATTTATTACAATTATTTTTCCAGGATTTCCGCTTCTTCCAAGTTCACGTCTAGCTACAGTAACCCAAGCTTTGAACCCAATGTCATCTATAACTACAAACCAAAATCACAGAGCGCTCCAACGTATGACCGTAGTCCCAATCGTGCAGATAGAGACCGAGATTATGATCGCTTTCCATCAAGACAATTCTATAGATAACTATTTTGAAAACTACATGTATTCATCATACATGAGTTCTTCGAATAATACTTTGTTACAAATAACATTTTTCAAAAATTAATAATGGCTGACTGCCAATAACAAGTGGAGGGAATGGGAAATTTACCATTTTAGTATAAATTTGTTAAAGTTTATATTGTACTTAAATATAGTGTGTGTTATTGTAATTTGCATATCATTAACCCTAAAACCGGTGTGCTGGACTGCCTGACATTATTCCTGTACAAAGGCAAATAAGAATTAATGGCTGAATGTTTCAACATAGTCATCACTAGTCTTCGATTGGTTAAATTGTTTTGCGTTATCAAGTGCACGAACTGCACGCAGTGGCTGTCTTTCATTCGGCGTGTAAATGCCATGTTATACGTTTATTAACCAGATATTTGGGATTCAACTATGTAAAGCTGTATATGTTATAAAATTGCATGAATTCAGTTCCCCAATACCAAAATTTGTATAAATATGAACACCTATTTCTTGATAATGGAAAGCATACTTAAATAAAAATTAAAGTGAATAAACTGGATGATGGTAAACGCATCTGTAGATATTAGTTCTTCAATCTCCATCTACTTCCTAACATTTCACTCAACACCAAGTTTTATGCACGATGGTGCCACATATGTGTATTTCCATACGAAAATTCACTCAAGTTTAATATGTGAAGCTATGGACTAGTTCATGGGGAAATTTTAGTACGAAAAGTACTAGGGTAGGGTAGCACACAACAGTAGGAAGTCCAATCCAACGCAATGTTATTAAATGAACGATTTCAAATATATTTGTTAAATAAACCGACACGCTGAGCGCCAATTTCTCTCTCGGTCCACTTGCATCACACATATATCTTAGGAAAACCGATCCATTTACCCCCCAACATCCGTGCAGATTTCGAGGTATTTGCCAAAAATTGAACCCCGTTGGAGATTTCTCCGATCGGAACCTGGAGCTACTTGAACTTGACCTCTCGTACGCGAACTGATACAAGGCCATGTGATGCGCCCACAGATTTTCGTTAATTTCACAAGCAACAGCTATCATTCTTGTTCGAAAACTCCCAATATATTTTAACTATAATTCAATGGATTTCTATCCAGCGAGACACACCTCTACACCCCCTAATTTTTTTTTAAAGGAACTATCCGAGACCAGCACAGCTCAAGCTTACTGAGTAGTGCTACGTTAAGGTAGCACACAACAGTAGGAAGTCCCATCCAACTCAATGTTAAATGAACGATTTCAAATATATTTGTTAAATAAACCGAAATGCTGAGCGCCAATTTCTCTCTCGGACCACTTGCATCACACATATATCTTAGGAAAACCGATCCATTTACCCCCTAATAGCCGTACAGATTTCGAGATATTTGCCAAAAATTGAACCCCCTAGGAGATTTCTCCGATCGGAACCTGTAGCTACTTGAACTTGACCTCTCGTACGCGAACTGATACGAGGTCATGTGATG
>JAOXYB010020837.1:0-17420 GCA_028565635.1 Phoronis ovalis | reverse complement strand
GAGAAACAATAAAACATTCGCTGTTATAAATAATCGAATTTTGGTGATTACAAATTCTGAGTTTAAAACCAGACATAATGTGCTTGGTACTTATTTATTAATATTTATAATGAAAAATATTTGCTTATGATGCACTGTATACCTGCTGTGGTTGGGCTGCTATCATGTAATTTATCTGTTTATATTGCACTGCATCCTCTTATGATATGGTTTGCTTACAATAAATAGTATTGCGTCTATAAATATTATGTAAATTGTGCTTTGACTTCGTATATCTGAACAGACTTCTTATGTACTGAATATAAATCATGCAGTTCTGGTCTGGAAACTGTCTACTTCACAATTATCTACTGGGATAGTTGGTCAATGTCTTCGGCAAAACTTGTATAATCCTTTTGCTTGGAGTTGCTAGCCCCTTTTCAATGCGATATAGCCTTGGTTGCCTTTTTCCCCTCTACACTTTGGCATGTCTGCAGCAGCCAAGGTAAAAGCAACGTTTTTTTGCTCTCTTCATAGACTCGTTGAAGTAATCTATGAATTTTTTTTAGATTATTAGTTGTCTCAGCAACCGCAGTGGTATGAGAGCATATTGTCCAAGTTTGCCCTCGAAGACATGTTTGGTCGCACGTTGTGCGACTATCAGTCATCTCTACAACATGTGGAATAGATGGAGTGAATAGATGGAATAGAACTTTTTACTAACCACCTATTCTCATCAGATCCTAGAATGTTCTAACAAAATTACTGCTTCTGAAAACATATCACAAGCTATGTAATATGGCACAGCAATGATGCCACAAGCTTCTGGTGTAATACTTAAATTAATTTCTTGAATTGGTGTTATTTCTATCATGTATTTCTTGAGGCAGATCTTCCTCAACACGAGGCTTAAGGGAAGCCTCATGAAGTATTGCAACATCTTTTGCAGCTGGGTTAGTTGCACGGTAAAATTTTGCCTTGTTTGGCATGAAATGTCGATACTTGTCCATTACCCTGTTTTCACCCTATTCCAGGATGGCAAGCGTTACCTGTTCTTCCTACGTCTACACTAAAGCCTGGAGATGTTTTACTGCTTCTGGCAAGGACAGCTTTTTATGCAGGCCTCTTTTAATCATGCAGTTAACTGACTCATTAGCATTCTGGGTGTAACTAATTGGTGGGTAACCCAGCCCATACAATGATCTCATTTCACCTCTTGTGTGCTTTTTAACAAGTTGTTTTCAACAAAGCATTCAACAAATTCACCTCCCCTGTGATGTCTTTCTTTCCAAAGTTCCATAAGCCGTGACATCTTTGTATCAAATTCATCACTGTTCATAGCATTTACAAGACCCTTAACTTTTTGATCACCTCTGGTCACCCCAAAAATATCTTGTAAAAATGTGGATGATATGTTTTTTGATATGACCATGGAATTTAATTTCTGCTTGATATTATCGTGCATATGCATGTCGCTTAATAAATGGTAGGCATTGGTGAAAGTGGCCTTTGTAGCATCACTAACGTTCTGCTCACCATCTGTGCCAAAAACTGATATAATATTGGATAAGTTTGGCATTTTGTTTATCATGTATTGTGCTAGTGGAAAATATGAATCAAAAAGCTGTCGCTGGTAAATCAGAATAGGCGTGTCTAGCTAATTTCTATTTAAAGAATATAGTAGTCTTGCACAACAATTATAAATTTCTGCAAGATTTTCTCATTATTTTAAAAATATCAATTTACACATTCGCAGTTGATTTTTATTTCATCTAGTTTTTATATGAATTAATCGAAAACAATTATTTTGAATATTTTTTGTTTTTAAGTTGTAATGGCATATTGGAAGTGAACTGGTCATTCATCTAATTTGGGGACAATGCCCGGAATGCAGATGTTGTCGTAAGCTTTTCTTTTTATAAAATGTTCCCTTGCGCTCGTCACACACAAGTTTCGAATCTGGCATTTTTCTGAAAAACAGGTCTATTTTAGTTATGGTTGTTAACTTTATAACACTGTAAAGCAATTGCTTGTTGTTATAACTATTTTCAATATAATTTTTTTTTTGCTTTGGTTTCACAGACCCCAGACTGCGTAGAAGCAGATTTATAAGAAACTGTGATACCAATTCAGTCAAACACCTTAAGTGACAAAAACACACTGCAAGCAAATTACTTAATTCATGAAACTGCAGGTAATCTGCAGGGTAAAATCCAACATATAAGTGGGCGTGTATCGATCATACGTGTACACAGTAAGATATCCTTCACAAAATGTGACTTTTTTAAAAATATTTTGTCGTCAACATTTCCACACAGTGTCACAAACATATTATGGAGATTACTGAACTTGCCACTATTTAAGTGAAAAGTCTCCCGAAATAACAAAGAAAACTGTAGACTTGGAATATGATATCGTGTATATAAACACCTTGAAAGTAGTTCTGAATCCCGAAAATAGTACCGTATAAAGTGACATAGTAACATTTTGTCTTTATTCGGCTGTTTCCACTAGTGTTATAAAGGTGAGAGGCGAAAATTAACTTGATTTCAATTCGAAAACAAACCAAATTATGCGTGTTTAGTATTTGAATGCATTTAAATAACATTTATTAACCATAAAATGGTAAAATTTAATGCATTTCGTTCAAAACATTTGTACACATTTTTTAGGGGTTCTTTTTTATTCTTGTTCTTCATCTGGTTGTCTTTGAATGCTTTTTATTTGTGAGATAGAAAATATCGTTTGATATACTTTCACCTCTCACTTGCATCATTAGTTAGGCATGTTTTAGCTAACAATAAATCGGTGTTTGGTACCAATACCAAATGTAAATAATTGCTCTTTGATCTGTGATTCCCCGAATTTGAATTCTTCACCATTGGTGTCTTTTCTCATTTGCATCTCTATAAAAACTGAGCGACTTGTTAAATCAATATTATGTGCAGGGGAACAATTTTATTTTGCTCATAAACTCTTACGTAAATTGCGATTTACTGATCTGTTTTCCTGTACAAGTTTCTTTTGGAAAATGGACCCCTGGTTAAAACCTCTTTAGTATTGGGACAGTTGTGTTCATAAACATGAATATTTGCACATAACAATGCACTCCAGATTCAGCCTAATTAAGGAATTTAATTCACACTGAATTTGCTTCAGCTAATGTGCCAACTTGCATGATTTGGAAGTATGTATGACGAAATAAGACATTTAGTTTTTGTTACCATATTCGCAGGTTGTGCAGAAAGGTGATTCTACTGTCACCAGTAGTCTTGTCTTGGTTATTGCATCATTGATTTACTAATCATGTCCTTCCTTTACAAAGATGCAACAGATGGGAAGGAACCAAAAAACCATTTATTAATAAGTTTAGAGATTGGTGTCATAAGGGTCCTGATGACTCATTTCTATTACCTTCGTTGTAGGATCATTCTTCGATTTGTGATGTCACATTCACAAAATTAGTTCAAAGGCAGCTTGCAATGATTGTGCATTCTGATAATTTTTTAATTCCTTGTACTAAATTATAATGTTGACCTGCATTGTACCTCTTAATTCAATACTGTGATGTCACAAATCAAACTGCAACAATGTATATTCATGAAGAGTACAAAAAACTGAAACAGTATTTTATTAGCAGTTTGTCTTATTTTTTGTTTTCAATAATGTGCAGTTGTATTTTTTATTTGAAATTTAAATTATTTAGAGTTTGTATGTTGTCAAGTCTGTTCAACTGATTAAAACATTAAACAAGCATCTTGTAACAATATTTAGTTTAATGCAAATAAAAATTGTGAATCTCAAACTTGAAAAATGTTTCTATTACACTGTTTAATATGTTCATGTGGCCAGAGGTCATTACTGGCAGTAGTATTGTGACATTATACTTAACTTACTTGTTATACCGTAGTTATTTTGAATTTACTATGACTAGACTTGAAATTGCTACCATCACCACCACTCTTTGTCTACCCATGCAGTAGTAAAACAAATAAATGTCACATGCTCAAAATGAATTGCATGCCTGCAAATTGGCAAGACCTGGAGATATCTCAGGTTCACCATATAGGGAGTATCATTGACTCAATGTAAACTCTCAGCTACAGATCCGCTCGACTGATATGAAGTTTATAATATTTTCTTATTTGTGAATTCTCTTTGAATAATCGATGTTTTCAGGGTTCCTGTGAGACCATTCTTCCCATCCACCAATGTAATTACGAGCTCTAAAACAGATGAGCATTGTTTACATGATTATGTCCAATTTAACAGCAAAATTTATGTCAGCTTGTTATTTTGATTACTGAAACTTGTTACAAGCTTGGAGAGAACCAGAATTTTCTATCACATTTCGTGTCCTCATATGTACTGTAAACTATTTTTACTGTAATTAATATAGACAAAAAAAAAAACGTCCTCAACCTCTCCCCCTTGCAACATAACTTATAATGGAATGGTAATGCTACAGATTACAAACAATTCTGCACACATTGAGACTACTGTAATGAAATGTAAGCATATACAGGCATCTTACATGCTGCACCGAAAATGAATGTTTATCAAAAATAAGAACATAAATTTTAGTTACTGAAGTTATCATAGTTTGCATTGGTACACTTAATTCTGGTACTCATTCACTAGACATGGTACTTACAAGTTAGCTTCACTAGCATTATGTGATGTCGGCTAATGCACAAAAGATGCTGATTTTAGATTTTACCCAACTTTCAGTTAAGAATATATGGCCACTGGTAATTACCCATCAAATTAGACAATTTATAATGGCTGACCAGAAATTTATAAATTTCATGATGCAACTTTTGACAAGATACCATGTACAAGGGTCATCATGACTTTTATCAATGTAACCTGTTAAAAATACTTGAACTAATATCGGAATCTTTCAATTACACCATATTTGGCATTCTGATGAAATTTGATTTTAGTTCAAGTTTTTAATAAGCATATTACCCAGCCTAAGCTTTCATGGAATCAAATATTTGCAAAGCGCAACATAATTGGAAAAAACGTACTTGGTAAAACCAATATTTATGGCTGTTTCCAGTGCAATTTGGCTACGATATCCAGCTAAACACTGGAAAACTATATTAGTGTCTGTATGCTTAGGTTGTTCCACACCATATTCGGATAAAAATGCTTCTGATGATAATTTAAAGGCAGACTCTACATCATCCACTGCATAATGCAAAAGAAGAACCAAACTTCATGACATGCATAGCAACTAACAAGTCTTCACTGTACATGTATAGTTACTAATCGGAAGTGCTGATCTTTACAAACCTAAACTAATTTCGGCCTAGGAAAAAAATATCTATGGTGCCGGTAACCCAAATTCCCTCCCTCCCACAATAATTTTTTTTTGCATATTTTTCAACAAATACCTGTCATGTTATTGTTTTCATTGCATTTTTCATGTCTTGGTCAATAAAAGGCCCGTCTTCCTACATCCCTATTTTTTTGGCCAGTGTTACAGGAACCACATATATTATTTTCGTAGACCTTAGGAATTCTGGCTGAATTGAAAAAGGTCCACACCTCTGATTAGTAACTACGAGGATGTGCAATTCCAAAATGAACAATAATAAAACTGTCCAATTTAAGATAGGAAGCTTCACATTCTACCTTTGATAACAAATATCAGTAAATAAAACTTTTAAAGACAAGTACCAAATTTTAATCTTGTGTACAGAAATGCAGCACTCTCTATTAAAGTACTGCAAAACAGGTGGTATTGGAACAGCACACAAGGTTAATACCCCGGGGGTACTCGTGGTTTTTTGAATAGTTACGGGGATGTGCCGCGGAATCCAATCCAAAATTTTAGCTTGGGGTAGCCAAAATTTTAAAATATTTGAGTAGCAATCCATTTTTACGCGAACTGACTGATACAAACCAAATTCCAAAAATGTTTTATGGATACAAACCTAAAATTAATCCAAATTTTTTGCTGTAAGCAGCAGGTAGCAATCCAAATTTTTGAATTTCTTTACGGTAGCAATCAAAAAAAATACAGTAAGAAGTATACAATCCAAATCCAAAATTTTCAACTGGGCTGCACACCCCCGCCCCCCCAAAAATACCTTGAGTACCCCCCGGGGTTAATACAGTCTTCAAGATAGATGCTTTTTTTACATGCAAATGACACCAACATGACGCAACAGCAAGCACATTTCCAGGCATTTCAAAAATGAAGCCTACCAGGCACAGTTAACATGGCTGTCAAAATTCAGCAACCTAAATAGTTATGATTGCATAAAGCGACAGTAAAGCAAATACAAATGTTAACTCCATAATAGTTGTTGTTCGACTTCTTACTTCTTGTATCCAAATTTATGAGCCATGTCTACAGCAGCTTTGGATTTAATGTGGCTGTTGCTATAGAAGACAATGTTGGTGTCATTTACACTGGGTTTGGCAGAACCAAATTTCTCAGCAAATTTCTTATCATCCATTTGAAGAGCATTTTTCGTTTTTCCTACTGTAAAATAAAATTTGTTACATGATGCTTCGCCATCTCTTGGCTCTTCGGTTCGCAAAATGTTACAAAATACAAATTGTAACAAGTATTTTAGAATGTACTAGGAGATAGCTTTTAACAATGTTTAGAAAAATAAAACTATGTAGCTTTGATAACAGCAATGCAGAGTTCACATTTTATTCCATACATTTTTGATACAGTTAAAAAAATGCCATTCATCCTCACATGGTATATTGACTGCACCAGGTATTTGTCCAGTCTCTTCGAGTTCCTCAGGTTCTCTCACATCAAACAGCTGAATATCTCCATCTTCTAACAAAGACACTAGGTCTTCATAACTTAGATTTACCCACTTATCATAATGAGTACAGAGTGGACGAACTACAAAATAAAATACTACTATAACACAACCGATCAAAATAAAATGCTTTTTTTCATGGGCCATTGCATGTAAGCAAAAGATAGTGTGTCACATATCATGTGACTTTGATATATTGCCTATGCATCCAGTGAAATCATTTAGAGCTGTTTCTAATCACGTATTTATTTTAGCTACAGATTCCATAGCCATAATGAGTTCACCAGATTGATATCTTGCATTCCAAAAATGTGTCCTACTGATTGGAGTATTAAAATAAATCCCAATTTGCCTTCCTGTTCTTTTAATATCACAAACCCATCAAGGACCACTGTCTTTTAATCCATTTTTGTAAACTGATTTGTTTTTTATTTCACTACTAGCAGTCACATAGTACCAATCCACAGCTAGATTACATTATATAACTGCGATAAAACTTTTCGAAGTTAATGGTAACTTTACAGCAAAAACAAATAAGAGTGAAAACTGATATTAGCACTGGAAACACTACTTTCCCAGCAATTTTGGTATTCATCTCATCTTTCCAACAGAGATAACAACTTACTAATTTTAAACTGTCTTGGAAGTTTTGGAGCTAAACATATTCTAGTTGTGCCACTGACAAAATATAAACCATCCAAAACAATGCCAAATAAAATAATAATACAAGAATTCTTCATTGACAACATTGTTCCAACCATCAAGAAGAACATACAACAGTGGTTAGCAGACAATTCAGTAATTTCAAATCACAACCAGCTGAGAACTTTCCCACAAAACAAGGTAAGAAACTACCAATTTCATCACATAAATGTCTAAAGATAAGTGTATCACTTATCAGTGATTACAACTTGATATAGTGTGTACACTGTAGCTTTGACCTTAACTGTTATGCACTTCCGGTGTGACGTGTTACTACACCCGTAAGACGCTAATTGGTGCGTTAATTTTTCCCGGAATTGTTGTGTTGCTGAACGAAAATTTAAATTTAAAATGAAACACACTCACCTGCAATCTGCCAAAAATTTCTTGGAGAGCAATGCGTATGCTGTGGTAGTGTCCGCAGTGTTACCTGCGATAATGCACTTATATTACGGACAAAATAAGTTGTTGTTAGCAAAGTGTATAGTCTCACGGTTCTTCGAGGTATCAATAGTCTCTGTAATTGGGACATTTTTAAACGTGCCGACGGTCACGAACCCTGGATAAATAACAGGAAGTAAAATTGCTATGTAGCCACGGAGGTTAACTTCACCTAAATTATACTAAAACTGTGCACATAAGAGCTTATATCAAAACGTTTGAAGGCTAAGATTACGCAAAGTTAGGTTAAGTGACAAAACATGGAAACAAACGTTAAAAGAGAAGCAAAAATAATGCAATCTATTTTCCAAACACCTGACCTATATTTATATAGGTCAAGATGGTGGCCTCGGGACGTTTCTGGCGTTTTCTTCTGTGATTTTTGACAAAAAGCTGTATTTATTGCCATGCTGCTGGCTAATATGTGGTTTTGTTACGTTACAACTTACGAAAAAATTTATATGCGATGGATATACGCGCAGCTATTGTAGATTTTAACTCGAGCAAGACTTGTTTTATCACTGTTCCGAAGGCGTGGGTCAAAGATCGAAAAACCAAGTCGTCTTCCCAGAGTCAGGTATTAAAAAAAAAGGCGGCAGTACAAATCTGCCTGGTAAAAAGCCTTATGTTTACTGCATTGTACTCAGCTCAATCGTTCAATCTCTAGTCTAAAGTAAAAATGCTTGAAGACACTTTCTGATTTCGTGATTGCTTAATTTGTACCATTTGCATTTCCGAATACTAATTTTTTACCAGTAATATTATTTATCAATCCTTTCGTACAATAAGCGATGTTAGCTATGCAAATATATAGCAATCCTAACATTAAAAATAATTTTTGACATGCAAATATATAGCAATCCTAACATTAAAAATAATTTTTGACATGGAAAAAATATGGTATTAGTATCTTGATATGTGTTAAAATTTCCAGGTAATTACATTTGAAGTAAATTATTCCAGAGGAAAAACAGCCTACTTCAGCTGGGCAGGTGAAACGTTTCAAGGGGCCAGTGACACAATCGAACTGAATGGATTGTATGCTGACAAACTTGGTATCAAGTATGGTTCTGAGGTAATTTGTTGTTCACTGTAATGCTGGTAATCGTTTTGAATTTCAACATATAACAATCTTTATTAGTTTTGTGTTGTAAGATTTTGATATTAACTTTTTTGATGTCGGTTAGATCTTATTGTCTCAAAATTATCCTCAAGGAGATCTATGGTCATCACCTTTGTTTTTCGATCCTTATCACAGATTTTAAAAATTACCTAGGTAGGCTGCATTTCATAATTACTGTAATTTTATTTTTTTTAAGATTAATTTGTCGAAGGTATTTGATCGCTAATCTCATTTTATTTTAACTTATATAGGTTGCTGTGAAATCAATCCATAATGTGTCTGTCTGTTCTCAAATCTGTGTTGAACCATTATCCTGTGATGACTGGGAAATTTTAGAGCTCCATGCTGGCTATATTGAGAGTAACCTTCTTAACCAAGTCAGAGTAGTTTGGTCAGGACAAATTCTACCACTCTGGGTACAGAAATCAACCTGTATATTTGTTACAGTTGGTAAGTTAAGGGTAATAAATTATCTACACAAAGTTCATTTAAGTTTAAGTTACTCAGCTGCATGACTGCCTTTATTGTTACAGTAAGCAGTGCTAAAATTAAAACCCAAGATAGGTATGATTTATTATTAAATAATACTTATAAGTATCACACAGCATACTGATTTACCTTAATTTAATTTTGTATACTTGTGTAGACATACATTTATTGTACTTGTTTGGGAAAAATTGTCAGTTTAATGCAACTTAAAAAACAAAATATTAGGCTAACTCAGGCTTAAAATTATGTTCTTAATACGTTGTTTTTGGGTGGAAGTCATTGGCATAATGAACTTCACAGCTAACTTTATCTCCATTCAATTTCATTTTGTAGCTAAAATTGAACCACCTTGTTCTTGTGCCATTCTACAGCAATTAACAGAGGTGATCGTTTCACCTAAGGCAAGACATCACATCAACTCATTATCCCCAGTTGTACCTGATATTCGGGACAACTCTTCAGTTATAAAGAAATCAGGTGTTACAAGTAATGAAGATAACGTGAACTTTGAAATACCTGAGAAAGTTGGAATTGTAGGAGAACTAAACCGCAATAATAATGCACCTTTACCAAAATCAAGGACTCCGAAAAAAAGGCCTATGTCCACTAAGAGTCCTCCTGTAGAACCTCTGTCATTCTGGGGAGCTGTTGAATTAATCAAGAGTTTTATACCCAACAAGTATATAGAATTCAATGCCGGTGAAGAGATCCCCAAAAGTAGTCCCGAACTTGCTTGCACTAATATACATCTAAAAGTACGAGTTCAGTCGTTGAAGGATAGTTATGTTAATTATATTAACACTTTTAGAGGAATACACAAGTTACCAGAGCTGGAAGATATAGCAAGTATTGAAACTGACCTAGCACATGATTTGAGCTTAGCTGGTCAACTCACAACTGTTTTTGTACACGAGTCCACTTTGAATGAGTTTGATTTAATCTTATCTGAAAAAGCAAAACTGTCACAAAGCTTTCTAGCCAAAATAACTAAATTGTTGTCTCCTATTGAAAGATTCGAAAAAGAACAGAGGAAGGATAAATTAAAGAAATTGGAGAGTTTAAAAGATAAGAGTAAAACATCAGTTAGTGACAATTACCAGGACAAAACTTTAGAAACAATTGTTCGTGTCCTAATTGTAAAAGCGCAGTACAACGCTAGTGACCACATGCCTTTAAAAATAATACCTCCTAAAGGTCAAGTATACATTCATGACGCATTGAGAAGAAAATTAGGATTGGACATAACTGCTCAAACTGTTCTGCAGACCATACACTACTCAAACTCAGAATTTACTGGTGTTACTTTTTATCCACTCTTTGATGTGGTAGGATTTATTTTTAAGTTTGTATGAACAAGAAAATGAAATAATAGTGCCAAGTACAGTTTAATTAGGGATCAGAAATCTTAAGTATGCAATAATTATTGAAGCTTTCAACTTTCTTTATGTAGAACTAAATGTAAACATTGACAATAGATGTACTCATTAATATTGTACATTCTGTAACATAATCAAAGAAAATGAATGTACATTCTCAAAGAAGTACTTATTAGGGCTCCAATAACAAAGTTGCAATCCATATATTGATTAGTTCTTTTATCGGATCAATTTTTATTTTTGTTTTCTTCAGCAAATTTTTATATGAAGCTTTTGTCAGATTTAAACGAAATATTTTTGAAAATTTTGGTATGGACTAATTGGTAAAAATTATGATTATGAAGTTTGGCAGCCATCTGTAGTCCAAAATGGCGGCAATATCAAAAACATTTTCTTTGATAAAACAGAAAGTGCTGGACCAATTTTTATGAAAATTTAAATTGAAGAAGCTGGTGGCCATCTTGCATTCAAAATGGCGCATGTTAAAACATATTCTTTGATAACTCGCAAAGTACTGTACCGACTTCAAGGAAACTTGGATTAAAATGTATTGCTGGGTTCTTTAGATGAAAAGTTATAGTACAAACTTTGGCAGCCATCTTGAATCCTAAAACTTTGTGTTGGAAATTATATACTGTGTAACTGTGTGATGTTAAATATAGTTTTAAGTGTTCTTACAGCCTGATTGGTTCAACAAGGAAACTCTGCTGTTGGCTGTTAAGACCTGGCTTTTTGGTGTCTCAACCTCAGACAAACCTGTCATATGTACACAGGGAATGCTGATCAAAATATTTATTACTAAAGGTAAGTTGGTCAATTCACTGGCAATTCTAACTTTTAATATTTTTTTTGATTGGTTGTAATCAATTTATAGTAAGAAATATCCCCTTTAATGATAGCAATGGGCCAAGGCTTATTTGAACTTGTATGTGTTCTCATAGAGAATATGTGTCACAATACGGGAATTATGTCTGCCGCTTTATAGTGTTAGCCCCAGTTCAGTAGACCAACAGATTTTTCAGATGATAATAATAACTATTACAGAAAATAAAAACACCACGTAACAAGTACAGAAAGTGTCATTTCATAAATCCATATCTGTATTACAGTGCTATTTTGAATTCTTGAAGTCAGATAGCTTTGTCAGTTATATGTATTTTGGGGCTAAATATGTTTAATATTATTTATATATATTTAGCATTAATGAGTATTTACAGAGAGATAATTTTCTTTACTGACGAATGATATTTTAATAAACAACCAAGTAACGCTTGCGTAACCTGACTGTATTGGTTTCTCTCTGATTTTTCCATGCTGGTGTCTTTTCACTTCAGAGCTGGAAGGAGAATTCATTATAAGCTTCGAAAATGATGCTAAAACTGACAAGTCTCAAGAACTTTCGGAGACGTCATATTATTTTTTGTATCCCGCTGTGATGAATTCTGTAAAAATCACTCTACAGAAGAAGCTGACGGTTGCAAATAAACCTGATGTCATTGACACTCTTCCATATTATACTGCAACTGAATTTGATCAACCTACACCAAAAGAAGACTTGAAATACTTAGGGTTGGTAAACATACATTTTTATTTAAATCTGATTTTTAGAATATTCATTTTAAAAAATATAATAATTATTCCTGTTTTTATGATATGTTTATCCATATAGCCAATTCAAGCTGTCAACTGAGAAATGGATTTTTCATTTACAGATGTAAAATATAATAAGTGTTCCTCATTTTTGCTTATTTCTCTGTGCTGACTTTAACAATGAAAAATATAGACGAACGAAGTATTCAAGCTGTTATCATTTGCAATGAAGTGCACCTGTGTTATAGCAGTATTTCGTTTGTGACATCACATTTTATAATGAGGGCATTAGTTATGCATCAAAAATATTACAGCATTAGCTTGAACTGCAGCAGGAATCTTTGAAAGTTTAATCTATATCATTACATCATCACAAAGCATTCCTATTCTAAAATTTGAATCTTTCCCCTGTGGTTCAAGCTAATGCGGTAACACCTTCGATGCATAAGTATTGTGCTAATTATGAAATGCCACATCACAAACAACACACCACTGTACCATAGGGTCGTACTTTGTTGCAACATTAATTAAATATAATTTGTTTGCACAATGTTGTAATATTTTAATATGCAAAAATCATGCCGTGAAACAAAAAATGTTATAAGATAATTGGAAAACTAGTATACCAATTTTAAGGCTGTTTTACTGCTGCACAGCACCTGTAACAAGAAATATGGTAATGGCTTTTAAAAAATGCTTTGCTCCTCTCCTATATGACTAATGCCAACATCCCCAATTAGTTAGTTGAACTCTAAATATTACCATGATCTTATTATTTTAGTGGGATTACAGACATAACTAAGAAGGCTACTGACTATCTGTCAACATGTTTAACCCAGACTCCATTAGCATTCAAACTATTTCATAATGCTGCAGGCTTATGCAATGGTGGTTTGTTGATTAGTGGTCCAAGAGGATGTGGAAAGACTAGTTTTGCTAGAGCTCTATGTAGAGAGATGACAAATTATCCTAATCATACACACATTAAGATTGTTGAGTGCAAGACATTAAGAGGTATATATAATAGAGTAATTTAAAATTATACTTTTTAGAGTTCTAATTTAATTTCTAAAAAGAGCTTCTTGCAAGCTTTTGATTGTTTTTTATTTCTATTCTGTAAAAACAGGATGTTAAAACTATGTGGCTTATTGAATTATATAAACATTGTGTGGTAGTCTCATCAGCAAGGCCAACACTGTATTTTCTCTTTTTTTGTCTTATGCTCCTTATTTTCTGCTTATTGGGACACAACACTACTACCATAAAGATTCATCTATAATGTTGTTTTCAGGAAAGCGTGTGGAGTCTATAAAATCAGTGTGGCAGAAAATTTTCTATGAAGCAGCTTGGCGACAGCCAACTTTGATTTTATTGGATGATTTAGACCATGTGACTCCTGCTGCATCTGGTCCAGAACAGGAGATGAGTGGAGAGGCAGTATACTATGGTAGAATTGCTAGAGGTGTGATATGCATAAGTCTTGAGTTTTAACAATGGTAGAAACAATATTTATGGGCTGAGATTGAAAAGTAATCATTGTCAGCTTTTAATTTCTGCAGTATTGTATTTTATTGACAAAACAGGTTGTGTAAACAAATAGGAGAAAGTTCTTATTACAATTCCCCATACCTGTAGAATACTTCCTATAACCAGTATCTCTGTCTATGAGAGGCTGGTATGCTGTAAAACATTGTTTTACCAAATTTCTCATCTAGTTTCCCGCATTGCTTTCAGTTTTGATGGATCTTTGCACTGCCGAAATTACTCAACATTCCCATGTTGTTGTCATAGCAACTTGTAAATCACAAGCATCACTACACCCAAGCATAGTGTCATCAAGAGGAAGCCATTATTTTCAAGGGCAAATTGAAATAAAGCCACCGAATTTGGTAATTAAAAAACTTGTGTGTAGTAATTTCTTTTAGAGTAAAACTATTTGACATTCAATGTGTTTGCTAAAAGTCAGTAAGGAGTGAAAAATAGTGTTTTGATTTGTCAGATACCTTATAATTTTTTAAGGATGAAAGAATATGCTGATATTAAATTTTTTTACGTTGTTATTAGCTTAACATTATCATAATGATCTTCTTTTTGACTCAATATTTCAGAGCCAGCGAATGACAATACTTGGTGCTATTCTTAAGTCTAAGGAAAATGTCAGCCACGAAACACTTGATTCACTGAATCTGGATCATGTGTCAGCAAAGACTGAGGGTTTTGTTGCCAGAGATTTAGTTCGTCTCATAGACAGAGCTTTACATGCACATTATATTCAAGAAAAGGGTAAGCCTTGTATCACTGAACTGCAGAATGGACTATTTCAGCGTATCATTGAGGTTGAACGAATAGCTAAATATGTTGTAACCCTCAAATTTGTTAGAACAACAGTTTCTGATGATTTACATTTTGTAATTGTTTGCTGTATTTATAATTTTTACTCTTCTTTCATTTAGAAAATAGAATCTCATGAATTTAGCAGCAGAAGCCAGACATTCAATCTGAAATTTTAGGAAAAATGTTTTTTTTTCACTGTTATAATCGTAAAACGTTTACCCATTAGCTCATACCTGCTTATAGCATATGTGGTTTTTCTTTGTCAGTAATGCTTTGTAGTGACTGTCCGATCTTACAGTACAACATTCAAGTGACAACTGAAAGTACTTGATGTAATTTCCACTTACATTTAAGGAGTTAACACTGACCAGATGATAAATGATGAAGATTTTGATCATGCTTTAGAAGGATTTAAACCATCATCTCTTCAAAACATTGTGTTACACAAAGCCAGTGAGCTAGGTTGGCAGGATGTTGGGGGTCTGAGTGATATCAAGAACACACTGATGGAGACTTTACAGTGGCCTTCAAAAGTAAGAAATTTGTAATATTTATTATATAAATGTAAATTAAATACATATCTTGGGTGCTACTTGGAAGATATGAAGCTCTTTCGTTTAAGCAAATTTTGACTTGTATCAAAAATCTTGGATATTTTACAAATTAAATACAATTTTAAAATAATTCATTTCTTGGTTTGCTTGTACGTTGTAAACTGAATTCAAAAGGACTCCAGTTTGTAATTATTAACTGTTTTTCATGATTACCTTTACCAAAACTCGGACATAATAAACTAGTTGATTTTATGCATATAATTAATTTAATGTGGAAAATTAAAATTGATATTTTTTCAGTAAATATAAACTGATTTCCTCTAAAAAACTTATGCTTGCTTAAATGTGTTTGACATTGTATATTATTCCTTATCCTGGAACAAAGCCACATGAGCTTGTGCATTACTTTATGAGCACAAAGGAAATAATATGAGATTAGCTGCCTGGGCACTAAGAGTTACAATTCCTCTGTTGTGTTATATTGTGTATGATCAAAAATACTGCCTACATTGTCACATCATTATTGTTAGCTAGTTACACTCTAAAGATCTTTCGTTTACAAAAAATTAAAGTCTTACATAATCAATGTTGCCAAAACATACAGAAATAAAAGATCTTGTAGTGTAGACAGTAATTATTGCATTTGATTGCTTATTTTTTGATATTTTTGGATTCACTTTTTCATGTCCAACAAAATTGGCTTCTGAAATCATACAGTTAGTGTAATAATATTTTTGTTACAGTACCCCACACTTTTTGCAAATTGTCCATTGCGGCTGCGATCTGGTATTCTGTTATATGGTGCTCCTGGTACTGGAAAAACATTGCTTGCTGGAGTGGTTGCAAAAGAGTGTGGTCTCAACTTTATCAGTATAAAAGTCAGTAATAATTACTAAGAGATGTTTCACATACTTGTGAAGTTCTACACAACTGATCTTGACATGTCACTGATCTCGTTTTGACAGTTTAACCTTGCTGATTTATGATTTCATGTAAAAATTCTCTGTTTTAGAATCTTTCTTTTTTCTCGGGACTTGCCAGTACAGGTGAATGTGTATAAAGCTTCATTTGTAGCTTTGAATTATTTTTCTGCAATTGATAAATTTTGCTATATAAAACTATTAGAATGATTAATATTTTTTTAAAGAATCATAAATATGAAGATTGTTTATCATTGGTTTTGCTACAACTTGTGGTTATTTTTCAGGGACCAGAGTTGCTCAGCAAATACATAGGCGCTAGTGAACAAGCGGTTAGAGATACATTCATCAGAGCTCAGAGTGCCAAACCTTGCGTCTTATTCTTTGATGAGTTTGATGCTATAGCACCCAGGTTCGTATCTGCTTGCGTGCACTAGGTGGTATTAATGTTCAGAAACCCAATCAATCCCACAATTCAGTGTTTTGAATGATTTGCATGAGTGCATTTGGAATAACGTGATTGTTTTTTCACAAAACACAGGATTGTGTATTTAATTTGTTTCTTTTTGTTTCACCACATAGTCCTTGCAAATAGTTTATTGTACTGAGCAGATAGATAAGGCCTCTTATGGAAATTTTACATTTTTATTGCATTGTGACCTAAAATGTGTGTTTGATCATTTGCTAAACCATCATTTAGTCAACAGCCAGACACAAAAATAGTCAGGTAACAACAGATATGTGTCATGTGTTGTTGGGAAACAACTATAGATTTAAACTTTAATCGGTCTGTTCTTGACTCAATTTTGGTGAAACATCAAAGTTCAGTATTGGAATTCAAAGATGCCACAATTTTCTGTGATATTGACTGATAATTCTGGAGTTGGATTAAGTACACGGTCTGACTGTGTGAATAAATCCATACGTTAGTGTTCCATGCCTTCTCAACTAACGTCTGGGCTTAAGCACAGTCAATTTTCGTTCATCTCGAAAAGCTTGAATATATATACAGTCGTTGGGCACAGTGCCTGAGAATTACTCAGGGCTGTTCCAGTAAAAAAAGTGGGGGAGGGGGGGGAAGGCAGTTGAAATAAAAAATTGTGGGTGGTTGTGTT
>JAOXYB010020826.1:0-17421 GCA_028565635.1 Phoronis ovalis | reverse complement strand
AATATAAATTATAAAAAGACGATATTTCTTAGACCAACAAAGATCATTTTTTGGGGGGGTTTGGCTCAGTATGCGAATGAAACTTTTTGTGAATAAAATGCAACATGTTGGGAAGGCTTGTGTCTGCACTTTCTTAATTAACTAACGGGTTAGCAAATAAAATTTTACACTACTCAGACTACTCTATTATTTCAAAAGCATGCCGACTGTACTTTTGACATGGATTACTTTGTGGGGGATTTTAAAATCAACGTTTTGCGTATTTTCTTTTGTAAATTGTTCTACCGATCCACTGATCTGTATCCTTGTAAAAGATAATTTTAAATATACTCACGATCTTTTTAATATGAACGCCTTTCCTTGTTCTTATGGCTCTCTGAAGATTATTCCAAAACTTAGTATTTCTATGTTTGACTGGCCAGTCCAAATATATATCATCTCTCAATAGATGGCGCACCACTCGCTGAAGTTTCATTGATCATGACTTGGATGTCTCCCGACGTAATGGAAATCATGAATCCTTTATCACGAACAGAACTTATTTCAATTTCAAAATTCTGATAAGGACATTTAACGAAAGTCCAAGATACACACAGAAGTACTTTCCTACTCATGTCAATTCCACATACGATTTCCTCGCAGACATTTTCTCCTGGAATAAAATCTTTGGGAGGAAAGAATACAGTTTAATAAATTCATTCTTTCTATGTTCTGCAAGATTCCTTTGACCACAATAATTCTGTCTCTTGGTGTGTTATGTATACATCAAACTGGTTTACGGGATTCACGTCATTGTTGTCATTTTTTTTTTGTTTCAACAGTTTGCTTCTAAGTACATAATAGCAATATCGCAATGTCTAGGATGCAAAAGCAGCTGAGTATAGTGTCTACGGTCGCCACACGCACAAATCGTAGCTGTGATTATAATAGTGCATTCAACGAGAAGCCGGCTGACATCTGCGTCAATCACGCACGTGCGAATTCCGTTCTTAACATGTTCAATTTTATTATCTGTTTGGAAGTTGAATCCCTGAATACTATTCCTACGTAGCCGATTTGGTAGACCCGAAAAACGGAAATCAATTTTAGCCATGGCGTTATTTAGATCTGCCACTGTAAGAGTTTCGAACAATTCGCAAATGCTCCCGTTGGTATGTTACCCATTAAATTTTCACTCAAATCAATATATTTCAAGTTTGACATATCACTAAAAATTTGTGAAAGTTAGCATCTTTCGTGAATAATCCGGGCCTTCTTATGGATAGTAACTGTTTATTAGTTTGGGCAATAATTTAAACAAATTCCATAACATTTCCATTCAATTTTTAAATCTTTCAGATTATTTATACCAGCAAATGCTCTGGAAATTTTGTTAATGTTACTGAACGACAAATTCAGAACAGTTACTGAAGACTGGTGTTGATTTTGAATTTACTCGGAATATCTTGGAATTTGATGGCGTTTTGCACATTTCCCGGTAGGTAAATTTATATTTCTGTAGATGATAAATATGGAAGTCATGTCCCATAATCAAACCCGAAATATAACTCTAACATATGTTTAACTAACTCCAGGAAATCTACCAGTTCGAAACTTGACATATTAGAAATACCTGAGTAATTAATCCTTGTTCATTTCCGAAATTTGGCTCCTTAGTGTTGGGCAATTTCTAAAAACTATGCGTTCCGTACCGGAATTAACAGTCATTTCATATCCCTCTTGTTTTCGGTGACGTTGTTTCAATGGCTGTTGCGAGATATCATTAATTGATTGTAGGAAATGCGGATTATCTTCATAATAGCTGAACACGTTAGTGGAGTCGAAGACGCTTGACCCATTGATTTGTTTTAAGTTGGGGCTGCGAATTAAGTGTCCGATAATTTCTGTAGCAGTTCAAGTTATTAAACTGTAAATCACTTGCATTCCAAGTAAAAAAGTTCCGGCCATTCTTTCCGACCAGATATTGTTTAGATTCATATTTATTACCTATTTTAAAAGACATCAAATGTCACTTTTATTACATTTTCCCGTTTCTAACATGTACGAAGCTAACTGCCAGGTGCCTTATTGATACGGCAACATTCTACTAAAGGTAGTATTAGGCTGTTCTTTTCATTTCGAGAGTCACTAAACTGGATCATTAAAGAGTCGATGTTCCGATTTCTATCACTGATAATGATGTCAAGCTGATACGATTCTAATTTTCTAATTCTGTTATGTTTCGTAAATCCTTTTTCAATAGGCCCGTACCACTTTATTTACAATACTGTTCAACACAAGTACAAGCAATTACTTATTTTATGGCTCATGTCATGTGATCATAGTCTCCAAGGGATATGAAAGTTTAGCTTCAAGGAAGCAAAGTGAAAGAATAATATGTTAAAGTAATAAAAAGCTCCATGGATAATATGTTTATTTTTAAATATTAAACAATCGTCTTTTTATAGTTACATATATACTATGTATAATTTAAAGTTTGTTTAAGTGTTAACAGTGTAACTCTCTATAAACAACAAAAGAAGCCACAGATAACAACAACAAAATAACGAAGTGGCAATAAAGGATTACAATAAACGTACATATTGTCATATCATACTCAAACATTTCTACAAAATCAGATTTAACTACTGGACCACCGCTACAGCAATTCTGAAAATAACCTGTGCAGTCGTTAAGTTACCTAGTATTTCCTGGTTAGCTAGGTTACCGTGTTTAAAAGGTAAACTTGGGAATTGACGATCGGCCTGCGTCGACAGGAAATAAGATTGTCCTAGTATAGAACTACCAGGTATCCCTAGCCTGGTTTTGGTTTCCTTTATAATGGCGGTAAGCTAAATGCAAACTACTGATTGTGGTCAGTTCTGACAGGAAACAACAATTAAGTTCACACATGTCGAATTTCATGAATCAGACCAAATCTAAATCTTTGCAAATTAAACTTCAAATCCATCAAGAAGAAGAGTATGTATAGCTGCGGCATGATGAAAGCTTTTATTTCGTTGTCAGATTTAAAGGCTCCTCTTGCAATCTAGAAAAGATTAATTATGCTTGATAAAACACAGGATTCACTTAGAAATACGTTAATGAGCCTCACTGAGAAAACTGATGTTCCTCTCTACCATGCATAGAACACACCTTAGCATGCAATTCTCAACTTACAAGTAGTTGTCATAATACTTTCACAATAAACGTAAACAGACAGAGGGCTAGAACATTATGTATATTCACCGAGACCTTGTTTTTATAAACTATACTCCGGGCTTATCCGGTAGTACTACAGAGTTACCAATTAAGAGTTTTTCGTCTGCTTAACAGATTCCAGATAAGCCATATTCATAATTTCAACAAAAAAACAAACCTGCTAGGTGAAGGCATAACACCTTGCATTCTCATAGCTTCATTCCATCGAACACCGGTACCCATACCGCCAATATCTTCAAAATGTTGAAATGGTGTCATCAGAGGTAGCATGGCCATATAATGTTTTTGCACTGCTGAAATTCCCGGATATATCAAAGGCACTGGGAATTTGTCTAACGACGTGGACTTTGTTCTTGATTCCGATAAAGGAGATTCCTTTTTGGTAGACAAAGCATCATGCTGCAGTGAAGGGTATGAGCTAGTTTTATATACATTTTTGTTAAAATCGAACTGTTTCTTGTGTTCGGCAGCTCTCAAGTTTTCCATGCTATCTATTCTACGAAGCACCGTGTCTTTTAAATGCGACACAGTTCTGGTATGGAATGACTGAGTAACGTTGCACAATCCCGCGTTAGGTAAGACTGGGTCTCCTAAGGGAGGATGCTGAGAGAGTCTTTTAACGATGCTGTCGATGCTTTCTAGTGGCATACGACGTTTCTCTTGTTCACATATTTCAAGTCTTTCCTGAATATTGGTCAAACTTGACTTCTTAAAATCGGAATCAGCCTTTAATTCTCTCTGTATTGCTAGTTCGGCAAGCTTTTGAAATGAAATCTCCTTTGCAACATTGTCGATATCACCATTTTGCATCCTTATGGGTGCTTTGTCACAGAATTTTGCTTCCCTATAGTTCATAGTACATCTTGGGGATAAATTATCTGATCGCGACAGATGCTGTTTTGCTAAGTTACTTTCGTTTCCGATGGCTCCCACAGTTGGTCCGGTCGGTTTGTTAAGCAGCAACTTATTTAATAAAGTAGATGACTGAGGTTTGTAATTGTAATTGTTATCGGGACTAGTTTGCGGCTCCCTTTTTATCATTGTCGTGCCATTAGTAGAAAGTTCATTTTCATTGAAATGACGATTAGGCGATGATTGACAACTCTTTGACAGATTGTTGGACACGTCTGCTTCATTCCAATATTTTATGTATTTACGCTTTTTAAGTGCGACACCATGCTCCGAATGTGGTGGACTTGGAGTTAACTTTGCAGATATTTCCATATCCTGTAACAAAAAGTAACATAAGTAATCCGTACATAACACTTAACAAATAATAATACATGACCAATTCGCAACAACTGTTTAATTGCTGACTTGAATATTAGGGATATTAACAACTCGCAGACAAGGTGATGAAAACAGAAAGGCTATAAATGTTTCGTGCATTCTTATTAAAATACGACTCAGCGGGCAGTTTTTAAACGTTTTTAACATATAAAACACTTACGCTAAATGATCTTTTCGCTGCAAAGCTTTCCTTTTCTTCTTTCACTCTTCTACCGTCTGGTGCACTGGCGATACTCCAAGCTCGTTCGCGAAGCAATGGGCTAGGACACCCACTAGATGGCGTAGAATACGTATATGACTGAACAGGCGAATGACCTGCACTTACGTGCCCATGTAAATAGCCTCTTTCTGGTTTTCGTGTAGTAGGAAGAGTATTTCTTCTATTACCGAAGCATTGTTCAATCTCCTGCGGTCTGGAGGCCATTGAAGGCATAGTGTATCGCCTCACGGGGGCTGAAATTCCTTCAGGTTCAGGGGTTGGTTCTTTACTAGAGTACGACCTGTTGCCTTGTTCACAGTAAGGTGTTTGTCGACCTTTTATCATAGTTGGCCAGTTCGCTTGGTAATGAGGATGAAGCCTGTGTGGTAACGGTGGTCCACTGAAAGAATACATAATATCGGTATTACAGAGAAACAAATTCCAAGTGCAGTGAAATAATACAGTAATGTTACACAAACCTTACGATTACTTTCAATTTTATTTTTGCGAATTGTTGGATATCTCCACGCTTCGATCTTGTCCAACGTTAACATATGCATTTGTAGTCTAACAAAACGCAAAATACATTTGAAAACAGTGTATTAATTTTTACGGTAACAAACCTTGAAATAAATTTTGATGCCCTTCTTGCGCTCATGATAATGTCTTCAAACTTATACTTATTGATCACTTGTTACACAGAATCAAACGCCGGAAAAATATTAATGCAAAGCAGTATAAGCGAATACGTTGATGAAGTAGATGTACGACGACAGATTGAAATAGGCAAAGGTTCCATTTATAAATACAGCAAGCAATGAGCACAAGCTGTACCTGAAGTCAAATTTTGTACACAAGGGCGAGGCTAACGATTCCTGCAGCCTCTAAGTGTTACTAGGTTACAGATCGATGTCTTTAGTTTTTGTACGGATCTAACACCTAGTGTTAGCACATAATAATGAAGGTGTGCATGACATGAATAATTAAGATTTATTAGCGCGTTTTCGATATAATGACGCTTTTAGTTTGTTTTTTAGTTTTGGCATGTTGCTTTTTTCTTTTTTTATTTCTGATTTCATATTTCAAGAATTTTACATAAATAAGTTAATTATGTTAATATTGTAATTAGGTTTGATTGTTTTCATATTTAAGTATTATTTAATGGAATAGTGCTAAAGAGTGTCATAGAGCAGTAAACAAAGCAATTAATTAAATATCATTTCAGGTATTTTTACGAATACCTCTAATGGGAACTCAAATAACTTAAACAACGAGATCTTGTTTACTTAACTGACAGTCTTCTATTTATTCGTTTATTATTATTCATATTTTTCATGATTATTTATTCATAATTTGTTTTGTCATATTGTTACTGCGAGGTATTAGTTCGTAAACCGTTTATCTTGTAAAATACGTTTTGGCTGATGGATTATCAAAATATATGGTGTTTTTTTAGCAATAATGATAACAATACCTCTTTAACACTTCAAAGCACGTCATACATAAAGATTACAAGATCAAATGTACTATTTCAGCATCGACACCTTGCAATATTATTGTAACATGTTGAGCAAAATATATATATAACTCGTGAAAAAGCATGGGCAGAAAAGAATACTTATAGCCACACTTCATATTTTATTACCACTGCAGCTCTGTTCTCGCTCACAATCAACCAATCAGTCTGCTTAGAAGTACAGATTCCCATAGAAAAAAATACGTTTGAAGGATATGTGTGAAAAAATAGTTAACAAATCGCGAACAGACTCATTTAAAGCCCATGGTGACATTGAATAGCTTATTTGTGGCGGATCCCAGGTATAAAAGGATTCAGAACATACCACTTGATTACGGATACGCGAAGTAGACACATCGTTAGCTCAAGTGAGCGATACTATCTATATATTGTTAAATTTTGACATACTGTTACTCATTTTCAAGAAATAAACTATGACACTTAATTATTCATTGTTTGTAAGGTACTCAAAATTTTTGTCATATGATTGCGAGTGAGCCTAGTGATGTGTTTACTATCTGCCTCGGCAAAGTTTAAATCAAAAGTTTTAAAAAAACACGAGGCCTACCTGTGTTGGATTCGTCTAGGCGAAACATCAAGTTTGTGTAAATTTGTGGGATGTAACGCTGATCCATTATCGACAATTCGTTCGGAGTGTAGTGTATTTAATGTACGTATATCAGGTACCTTGAGAAGGAGCTGATGAAACTGATCTGGAAACAGAAGACGTGTGCTTACTAGATACCGATATTAGAGGTGGTCACAAGAATTTCGGTTGGTGGTTAGACTTTAATAAAATTGCAGCATAATTTACCATTTTAAGTTTTTATTCTATTTTTTGTTATTTAAATTAGATTTTCATTAGTTGATGCGGGCTCGATGAAAAGATACAACTCTGGGTATATAACTCTTAATAAAAAATTCACGAACCTTTAAACATTACATTTACCAGTTTAAAGATTTGTTTACATATATTTTGTGAGAAGGAAGCATTTATACTTTACATAAATTGCAATCAAAGCAGCTGTTACGTTTGTATTTGATTCTATTAGGTTACGTTTTCAAGAACTAGAAGCTAATCTTGAGAAAATGTACGAATATTTTACATGAAAGAAGTAGAAATCTTTTTGACTGAAGTAGTTCTAATTACGACTAGAGACAATTTTTTGCATACACGTAGGCTAAAGTGATATGAATAAAACAGCAATAGTAAGTTTTTTGTTTTCAAAAAGGAATTTGATAATTAAATGGTGCTCGAAGCGTACCTGGTTCTTTCCTAGACATGACTTCTCTTAAACAACTGGTTATCTCTTGTTGGATTTTCTGAACAATGTCTGGATTTCTTAAACCAGGACGATCTACAACAAATTAATCGCTAAATAAGTATGATGTTGAAAAGCTAGGTTGAAATATTCAACAATGTTAGCAGATATCATAGAACTACACCGAGAAAAAACTTGTTTACTTTTCTAACGTTCACACAAATACTAGGAAGACATTCGGAAATCCCTGTTGTTTAGTCGTGTCTCCTAAGTGCACATACATTGAACTGTAAGTGTAGAATACTTTCAATGACGTTGAACAGCATAAAAATAGTTTGTAAAGGGTGATAATAAGCACATTGTTCTACAATATATGTATTTCATACTAACACATATACCACGCAGGCCTCCTTGGAAAATGTACTTATTATAATTATAGGTGCGAAAACAATTACTTGACATGATACAACATTTGTCGTTTCCGAAAGGCATTATCATATTTTAGTAATTAGTGCTTAGTTAAAAATAAACAATAATTTTTGTTCAGTAAGTTATGCTCTCGATGACACCACGTGTATATAATTTATTGCGTGCATAACTAACTCCAAACAATAAACTCTGATTCTGATGAGAACACTAATTAACAAAATATAAACTTTTCTTAATTTTCATGCGAAATCGCACTCATTTGTCGAATTGATCATGCAGTACAGCAAAGAAAAAATTGGATGAAACTATACAATTGTGTATGGGTTGTATACAACGTATGTGTGCGTGTGTGTGTGTGTGCGCCTGTTCGTATGTGTGTGCATAACTAACTCCAAACAAAAAAACTCCGATTACTGATGAGAACACTAATTAACAAAATATAAAATTTTCTTAATTTTCATGCGAAATCAGACTCATTTGTAGCAAAGAAATAACTGGATGGAAATATACAATTTTATATGGGTTGCATAATACACCGGTGTGTTTGTGCGCGCGCATGTTCGTGTGTGTGCGTGTGTGGGCTGCAGGGTGTAGCTGGAATACGTACCAGGCGCCATTAAAACTAATGCGGAGAATAATGCCGTTTCTTCCTCGTCCAAGCTAAAGGCATGCATCTGAGACGCAAATCCAAACATTGCATCAACTAGAAAACTCGATGAACTAGAGTTCTGCAAAGAAATGAATTATTGATGACATTTATAAACACATTCGGTTGTCGCAATAACTTACTCTAAGACTCACACTTTAATTTTTTCCGAATAGTAAAAATATTTAAAAATAATTATTACAATTAATAGAATAATGAAACCCTTTTCAAGTCCACGGACCGTACCATCACTACTTATACAGTTTATTTCAAAAGCGAAAGTTAACATTCAAGTATTCAAACTCTGAATTCAGCTAGACATGAAGAATGATTTCCTTACTGTGGGTCGTCGACATGTCCTCCCATTTATTGTCACAAGAGTATTATTGTGGATGTCAAAAAGCCGGCTAAACCAAACAAGGATGGCTTCAAATGTTCCACTTTTCAATAAAGTACTCTGATCATCTTGACCCAAAAATCCAAATCCTGGAATGGCCTTGGCAAAGTCAACAACACTGCAAATGGCGGCGTTATAGCTATTCGCACTACCATTGCTACCGTTTCGATCTCCTTCACCAAAGTTAAGGGGGCAACTCTGAAATAGGATATTATGTAACATTTCTTTTTATGTTGAACTCGACTGACAATAGTTAGGTGTAAAAAAGATACTATACATTAACAGTATGTGTTGCAGAATTTATGTAAAGCTAATATTGTCAATATTTGTTACCAAAATCATTATCGACAAAGGTACATTTCATTTTTCTTGTCACCTATATACAGATTATTTCTGAAAAGTATAGTTCATGTGTATAAAGCACTATCTTACCATTTCTACCATATCGCCACGTAACCAATCTAAACTATTTAGCAGACGACTTTGTGCCTGTCCCCAAGTTTCTATATACGTGTTGAAAATAGTCTCTTTCATACGTGAATTTCCGAGAACGAGATTCAGGGCACTGATTTGCGATTGGTTGCTGACTCTTTGCATTTGTTCCATTATTTTCTCCTTTTCTTTTTTAGGAACTCTACCAAACCTGACAGCTGAAACGAGAGAAAATGACAAAATACAGTTACACATGTTCTTAAATGAATCCTAAAGCATCTTTACACTATGAGTAATGACTTATTATCTAAAAGTGTTTTGGAGGTCACGACACCCAAATATTGATAAGACAACACCGGAGAACTTTGCGGAAGACACTGCACACAGTTCCAACAACATAATATATACCGTATGTATATTATCACGCAATATTAAAGACATAGACAAAAAGGTAATATGCTGGCGAAAGCTCAAATTATAAATTCAAGTTTACTTACCATCCCTTGACATTCCAACAGCAATGCATTTCTTTAATCTGGGAGAAAAACACATATACAAAAATCTCGCGAGGCAGAAAGATTAGTTTTAGTACAAAATCGTGCTATTTCCTACGACAGCGGGTATGTCAGTTCAAGGAAATTGCACGTTACTCAACGAATGTGTGATCTGAGTTTACTTGTGTGCAAACGTGAGAGTACAATTATGTTACATTTTTCCTTTCAGGACATATAAATACTTTTACAATCTAATATTTCCAAGGAATGATAAACTCAAAAACATTATGAAGATTGAATTTCTTAATACTGTTTATCTTACCTGCAATATTGGCACCTATTCCTGTTTACTCTCATGATGTTGCATTGTTGGTTCTTTAAACATGGACGGTACTGAATCTTTTGCTGAATGCTACGACGGAAGAAGCCCTAAAATTGATTGAATGAATTAAAAAAAGCAACAGAAATACCTAATACAATCATAGTATATCAAAAGAAGTACATATATGTACGTAAGAACAACAGAAATAGCTAGTATGGTTATCGCAGTGAAGATAAATGATCGCAATTTGTCACGTATATACCACCAATTAAGTAACCCAGCGATAGGTGGCGTTATTAATAGTAGGATCCATCTCCAATGACGTTCACCGCACTATAGTACTAGACAATGAATAGGACAGATATTCATACCTTGACGCATATCGTAACGTTGTTTTGTCTAAACGGCCGAAATAGTGTGCTTCGACCATAGATTTTAGCTAAGAGTTTCCAACTGACATTTGGGTTCAAGATAACAGAAACAAACGTGTTTGTGTTTTGTAACAAAGTTGATGCATTATTTGAGTGCATCTATTGAACAGAAAGGTATTACAAGGAATGGCTAATACTTATAAACATCTTACTTTGCAACCTTCACACGCATGAACTCCATAATGGAAGCCGCTGGCTTTGTCGCCGCAAACCCGACATAATACAGTGTTACCATCGAATTCTGTAAATAAAAATGTAAACGTTGAAAGGACTGTCTCATAAAAAGACTGTTAGGATAAAAGCTAGTAACCAGCAAGAGTCGTAAATGTTATCTCAGATATTTGATAGTTAAGGTGTGCTAAATATCAGAAAATATAATGTGTTCGAATAAGGCTCGTTATTATTGAACAATGGTAGATATAGAAGTTTGCACAAATCATTGAACTTTTTGACCTTATATTAAGTGACATCAACAATAAATGTATCACATGTTGCGTATTTCAAATAATAATTTCAAAAGATAAAAAGACGTGAAGCATAGTCCCATAGCTGGATAGCAATGCTGAATAGTACATACTGTTGAAAATGAGACTTTAGATAAGATAAGTTTCTATATGACAAAGTTGAAATACATACTACAGTTTTGCATGCAATGATAATATATCTGCAAAAAGTATCATACATTCAAAAAAATATTTCGCTACAATTGTACGTGTACACTTTTGTAAACTTTTGATGCTTAATTTACATTTATCACAGTTGCTGTTCTATATTTTTTTTTCGAGCATCAGATGATTAGAACAGTTTAGCCGAGAGTTTAGCCCTGGGGATTCTCTCATTCAAAGTGACTGCATATAGGTGCCGCCTCATAGGTTCCCTTTTCTCAGTCTCGGTTTTTATAATGGGATATTCATTTTCTGTTTATTTGACAATTTTTCCACGTTTTTTTTTGCAAATATCTTTTTAACCATGTATGGGGTATAAATTTTCAAAAAATATTTAATTACCAATAGTGAATATTTTGAATTTTTTCCGTTGATATTGTCGATCATAATCTCGTAGTAGTTACTTCCGCATTTTTTATCACGGGCGGGTTATGGCTTTTGCAAACAAGTTTTTACCATAGTTCATACTTTTAAAAGGCAATTTTTAAATGAGTTATGGAGTTTTTACCTGGGGCCTCAAGATCACCTTACCTCCCCCACCAAGTATTTTGTCAAGTACCCCCCTGGGAGTTTAGCAACCACAAGACTGTCTTTAATGTAAAAGTACTAAGTCCGAGACGTGTATATTTTAATCTCAGCTATTTATATCTCCGGCTATCCGCACCTGTCAAGGTTTCAGTCAAACTGGATGTTTGCCAATTCGAGCGGAATCAAGGACATCCCATTTAACGCACTTGTTTTTGTCGTAAGCACATTTAGGGATAGACTTGTACATGCGACAGTTTTAAGGTTTTACTCTTCCTCCATTTTTTCACCACTAGTAATTAATATACCAAAAATGTTGATACTGTTAATCTACTATCACATTTAGTCAAAATTACTGCTTTGGGAATAAAAAGTACTCAAAGTTATCTCAAAATATTCAATTTATATTTTGTAATTTTATAATTTTTTTCTATAAATTATATTTTACTTATTTTCAAAAATTCGAGAAAAAAACTGAAATTGCTATAATGCAATGGTAAGTACATTAGAGCTAGATATCAGACAACAGGAGTCTAGTTATCTGTTACACAGGGCCAAGTTCGGTAAGTGGTCTTGCTTTGCCTATATATAGCGTAATCACCACATGATATGACATATTAAAAAGGTCTTTAAGCGGTTAGTGGGTTAATACCATTAACAACGATGCGATAAAAATATACAATTATACCCAAGTTTTATCAAAACAAATAGTTTGTCAGGTACATGTACTTGTATCTAAAGAAGTATTTTGTAACATGCAAATAGCTATTTTGTTTAAACAGTGTCTAATTGTGTTAAATACCTTTAATGTTTGAAAATCACGAGCAAAATAAAAACAGTGGTATATTATCTATTCACTTTGTTTTAACAAAACCGCAAAATTATGTGCGGAATGATGATAATAACGGGCGTAATTTCTTTTTTATGATCTTAGGTTTTGTACAGCTAATAAAATGCACATGTGTACAATTAAGCCTAATCTCGGTTAACTATCACCTAATTGTCGAAAGTGCATGTTTCTTTTTTCTTTGCAATTTACATATATGAGCGGTGAATGCTGAACGGTGTGATATAAACATGCGACACAACAGGTTGCATGCATAGTGTCATGATTACGTCACCTGCGCGCGATAAAAGCAAGTTCAGCTCTTATCTCGAGACGAACGGGTTGGGTTACACACAGCGGTCACCGTGTATCTCCTTACTATAGACTGGCATGAAAACGGTACAGACAGACTCACTAATACTTGTATTTCATTATTATCGACTATTCTCGATTGTTTATGTGCAAGTTTTTATTTACTTTATCAACATTAATATTTGAGTACATGTACTTTATACATCAACGTTTAATAAAAAAGCAAATCTCAAACCACATCTAACTAATTACCGGTCCTCACGTCATCATGTATCCATGTCTTACTTTTTTTAATGGTATAACTTCAAAATAATTCAGGAAAACATTGCATGCTTCCGCATCACATTCAGTTTTTTTGCTTGCAAATTCTGTGTCAATGTGCTCGCGACTTGACACGGGAAGTACAAAAAAACAACATTACCTCATTTATTGTATTAGTTAAACGTTAACCAGTGGAAAGATATAAAATATAATATGACAAGGAGTAATTCTTAATTCAGCTAATTTATTCACCAGTCCTCGAGGGAGATAGTACTGTACAGTACTGCATTTTACTAAACCTGTTGACGTCATAAGAGGTCGCATTCAGGTTAATGATAGTCTCAATTAACAGTGTTTCTACAATTTGCCGTACAGGATCATTGATGTTTATATGTACAACGGTTACCCCCCAGAAAACATGTTCAAAACACCATGCCATAATTTGGGTGGGAAAACTATAATTTGACCACTGAATTGCGCACAATTTAATAGGAGGAAAATCTGCACAATGACGTTTATATATCGCGTAATGACTAATCTGATAGATTTTAGTTTACACGCTGAAGGATCATTGAAGGAAACGAAATTGGCACCTCTCCTGTATATAGCAAAGGACTGGTAAAAACATATGCATTCCTCGCAGATGAGCAATGTTACAAAAAAACAAATGCCACAACTATTAAATGAACAAAAATAGGCACTACATAGTATATAGACAATTCATGAATGTTTGTAAAAAGGGTGAGTGGAGGGTTAAATATTAGACAATACAACCTTAAACTTAACCTTCGCTCTTATCGATCGGTCATTATCCTCACAAAAATTAGGTTACCATTTTATCAGACTTGTTTTTGTAGAGTGCATTACAACACATGCGATATCGTTACATTTGGCAAGATACTCAAAATAAGTCCGTGAACTATTCTCGACACTATTTGTGTCAATAGGCGTTCCCCATAAAGGTACGCAGGTATTGGATCGGATTTAAATCTCAAGGGTAATCATTAACACAGAAATCTTACGATTATGTCCTAAATATGTGTTCGTTTTAAGTACTGGCTGTGGATTAGAGTTGTTCGGGTTGTTTCTAGTAATCTGTAGTTACATAACATAATTTAACATTTTCCTACATTTTAAAAAATAAACTTGAAATTACCTTTTGAAAAAAAGTGCGTACACTTCGTAAAATGTATGTTCTACAGTATCAAAAAACAGATACTATACATACTGTTATTATATAATTTGTCAATAATTATAAAGTAAGTTAATGAACTATTACCTATATCCTTTTGCTTTTAATTTGGGAAAGATAACGTAATCGAAGACGCTAAAAGTGGATAACACCAAAAGATGTGGAAGCCTATATTGCTAAACAGAAAAGCAAAATGTTTCTGAGGTTCGAAGGGGATTTTTTTTAGAATTGACATGAAAACTGCTCTGTTGTCATAGACGCTGTACAGTGGTAACAAAAACCACAAACATTTGAAAAAGTAGTGGTGATAAACAATCCCAAGTTCAACTGACAAATGAAACACTAATTTTTTTATTTTAGTAGAATTTGATATCCCTGATTATTTATTAAGTATTAAAAACATATTTTACAGAATAAATGTGCTGCCAAACCATACAAATGGTTTTGCTAGTTTTCTATCCTGTTTTCTGTAACTTTTAGATAATTCTCTATCCACTTTGAGCTAACCACAGACCTTCAGTTCCGCATTAATGAAATATATGGAGCACATATAACAGGATATTGAAGGTCTGTGCGCGGGATCTGTGGTTTCCTTAATATTTTCTATACAGCTGTAGGGAATGACAAGGATGAGTATCCAATTATGCGATTTTTTTTTTGTCAACTCATTTAGACACATTTATTTTTCTTCTTCATTTTTACTTTTCTTCTAAATATAGTTTTAAATGTCATTGACCAGAATGGTGGAGACATGTGGTACATTGATGCTATAGCCTACACCAGGTAATGAAGCCCACTAACCATATATCCAAAGGTGTGTTACTCATCTAGACTACGGGGTGGGCCAAAAAGTAGTAGCAAGTGAAGTAAAATACCAAATTTAAATGCATGTTACAAGACCGATCTCAATAATCACTTTTTAAAAATAATTCTCTCATTTATTCAAGAACAGCAAATTTCAAACAAAAGAAACATTTTACGCAAAACTTCGCAAACAAGGGTCATATATTATATTAAAATTAACTCCATAACTGAAATGTTCTGGTTCTGCAACACCCAAAGGCACTAGTACTGTTAGAATAATGGCAGCGACAGTTTGCTTGATTGAATATTGCTGTATTAATGAAGCAACTTTCCCGTCGTGGTAGAAATGCTTTGTTTCACCCCATACATTTCTCAGCTTGCGTAAACAAGTACTTAATCTTGTCTAAAACTAGATCCAAGTGACTGGGTCACGAATCACTCCGACTATATAATTAATGTATCAAGGATGACTTTCTAACATTTGAAAGTTTAAGCAGGTAACATTATCAAACATTATTGAAAAACAATGTTCCCAAACCCTGACCAAGGTGTACTGGTTGCAGAACCGGGGACCGGATCAATGGCAGCATTTACTTGACTGTTTAACCCGTAAACTAAAAAAAATAGTTTATATTCGCTAATGCAAAAGTAGTTCAAGTATTTTTAAAACATCGAATTATTAACATTTCCATTTCTATACTAGCTGGCTTTTTAAAGATATTTTGAGCAAAGCACCGCATAAAAATGCTCTGTTTACAGCATTATTTGTACGATGAAAAAACTTTACAGTTATGTTGTCAGTTCAATTTTATTTCACTCGAAGTATTTTTACCCCAATAAAACTGCTCATTTAGTATTATTATGACTAACCGTGTCTATAATTACCATATATATCTGTCGTCAATACGTGATAAAGCAAAATCATAGGATACGTGCTATGCTGGTACTGTTGTTTTATTATTTACATTACCATATTGTTTTATACTTTGTGGTCAGCATTGTATCAGATTTGCAAATTCTAACCGAATTTGCTTTTTAATTATTTTAATCTCTCACTGTCACTCTAACTGCATCCTTGTTCAGGAAGCCAATGGTTTTAGTATAAATAACAAAAATTGCGTCACTGCACGTCATTGCAGACTCAGTGTCACGCTAAATGCCCCAGTGGCTTCGTTTTGTACATTTTTAACGAAATAGAACATGATACTTTTTTAAATACTGTACACAAAGAATGTATTACGAATCAAAAGTTACGGCTTTGAACAATTGTTGTATCTCCGGTATAGTAATGATGTACACTGTTCTTCTGGATATAATGTTGTTATTAATAATTATACATGTAGCAAAAATAGCAAAACACTGTTTTCTTCCAATTTTTGTTATAGTTCACGTATGGTATCAATTCCTTGAACTTATTCTTGGAGAGTATAGTGCCTTGGAAACTACAAATTTTCGAAGTAAATACTACTTATTCAACTTAAAAAGCTAAAAAGCATATAATTGTATTTTGTTTTTGGTACTCTACCTCATGGATATTGTTTCACTTTACCTTTGTTTTCGAAATACTGGATTGTTTTTATTAACTAGCTGTCGTCTGTTACATGAAAGTAAGATATAAACAAAGTATCTATGGTAACACTCGAATCCGCATAGGTGTCAGTAAATAAGAATATGAAAGTGTAAATAAACATACCCATCACTTGTCAATCCAATACGATTTATCCGCGATAATTCCCAGCGACTTGGACCCGGTTTCACTGGACCTGGATTTTCCACAAGTACTGAATCACCGTTATCACAGGCTGAGTGGTATTCACCGAATATTGCGGTAAGCCGCATGTGCAAACTACTGATTGCAAAAACTGGGTCAATGTGTTGAGAGTTGATCTTTTCAATCACATGTGTTGTTACAATGAATGCATAAATGAAGGCTTTAAGGGTGACATAAAGGTCAATGCTATAAATTGTTATTATCAGTTGTGGAGATTATATAAACAGCCTTAAAGTTGTCTGGGGGTCAATAAATAATAGCACTACTATTTTTGAACATTACAGTGACCAACGCATACTTGCAACATAATCTCAGGTGTTATAAGATATAAACATTTTGGATAATTTAAAACTTATACATTTCTTATATTTATATATATATGTATAAGAATATAATGCATACATCCTACTACATAGCTTTTTACATGTATTTTTATGTGTGTGTGT
>JAOXYB010020815.1:0-17423 GCA_028565635.1 Phoronis ovalis | reverse complement strand
GGCAGAAAGCGAATTGAAGTCGCTTCGTGTCCACACTTGCAAGTTAAGTCGCTTAAAGCGCATCAGGAAAAAGTTAAAGTAAGTGTGAATGGGCCTTATGACTACCAGATATATTGTTTATATAGAGATCCATCCATATACTGTGTTCCATATAGCAATGTAGAAAATATATTAACTCAACTTGGCGTAATATATCTCGGGAGAGCCATTATTCAAAGAAGGTTTTTACTAAGAAGGGACCTCTATTAGGTATGTGATTATACCCTATAACATGTTAGCCAAGGATGAGTGATATGAACAGTCCATATACCAGGTTTGGGCATTAGTCATGACAGTCTACATGCCATTGTATCTATATATAAATACCTAAAGATATTGTTGGGAAAAATCTGAAATTATTTTCTACCCAATAGTTTTTTCTTGTCTTTTATTTGTACAAATAATCACTTCAAGTATGTACTAACAAGAGTTATATTAGATTACAACTCCAAAATAATGGAAAACATATCCTAATTAAGCTAGATACCTATAAAACCCAACATTTCAAACTGTTACATTGATTTCATGCAAAATCAAATATTAAACTGAAAAAATTATATAAACTCTTATATTGGATATGTAAGTGTACCATTTTATAGCTGTTGTATAGCCAGTTCCACTCATTTTGTATTGCCCTGTGCATCTTGTAAGTAAGCTAATAACTCACCTGTATAAGGATTTGACGGTGGTATATATGATACCCCTCCTGGGTACTTGTATCCTGGCATTTTGATCTAACAAAGGTGTAGATGGCAACTTTAAATGTACCTATATCAGCAAATTAAGTTAAAATTCTTTCACACACATTGAGTATAACATATGCCAGTCTCAAGTTGATTACAGTCAATGAAAATATTGTCCAATATTCTCCAGAAAGTAAAATATGCTTGCATCAGTTAATTAACTTAGAACACCTCTAGCAAGGGATGAATAAACAAAAACTGAAAGCTGTACAAAGACGAGAAAAATGTAAGAACTTTTATGCAAATCTCAGTTTGACTATTCTACAGTTCTTTAATAAAGCAGAAATAATTCTTAAGAGCTTTATTTGAGTCAAACCTCTGCAATTGTTCGCCAAATTTAGTTATCCCTGTGAGCAATACACTTGAAATATGAAGATTTTAAAGAATTCCCATCTACTCTCTGCTTAGTAGTGACTATCATCTAATCTGTTAGCCCTCTCATACTGTACTTCATGTACTTCTGTGGAATAATATTGTTTTAAGATGTTGTATGACAAAACCCTTCTTAACAATTTCCAGCTGACAGTAGTTATGGTATACTTCAATTGCCATCATCACACCCCCATTTGCAAAACACTATGATTATTAATTTTTCCTTATCTGTCATATTTTCATCCATAGAATTAAATTAGGTATATTTGTCACTCAGCATGCTACACTGTCCATCAGTGCTCATTGCCTGTTGACCCATTTGTATATAGGCATTGCTGTAGTTTTGAAATGTTTCCTTGGTCTAGCAGTTTCTTTTTATATTTATGTTTAGATGTTGCTTCTGTACATCATAGTAGCCCTGATACTGTAGATGTCTGAAAAATGATCCTCCCAGTGAATCCAGCTGTTCAGAGTTTATGGCACAAGTGAGGTTAAGCAGGTATAGTTTTGACCATATAATCTGGGAAACAAATACACTTGGGGATGGTATCAAAGGTTCTAAACAGGAAGCTAGTTTACCTTATAAGTATCATACTATTGCCAAAAAAATCATCTAATAAACTATAATTTTAAAAAAATGCTAATTTTTTAAAAATTGTAAAGAATTGTAGTCCATCTTTAATTAGTTGCCTAATGAAAGTATAGTGTGTTATTATTATCTATCACTAATTGAGATGATTTCAGTAGACAATTTCACTTTCAACTTATTATAGACATCCCCTTCCAATATGGCCATCTGGTGGCTATGTTTTTTACCCATATCATCAAACTGTTAATAGATATAGGGACCAGGGATGTTTTTTTTTGCAAGTCAAGGTTTTAGGTCAAGTTCAATTTGGGTGACTACCAGTATGGCTGCCTGGCAGCCATGTATTATCTAGAGATAACCTGTACATATACAAGCTATGATGGACATGCAGAGACATCCCTGCAAGAAGAAATATACAATAGGTCAGAATTCAAGTCAAGTTTGATTTTGCTGCATGACTGACTGGTGTCCCAACTCTTGTTTTGTTTTCGTGTTTGGTGGGACAATTACTTGGGGGGAGGGCACTCAGGTATAAAGTTGGAACCAATGTTCATGAATGGTCTGAAAAATAGACTAAACAAGTTGTCTAGAGATAAGAAAAAGCACCCCCAAACAAGACCCCCCCAAAAAGTGGTACCCTACCCAAGACTGAAATTTTTAGATGAGTAAAAAAGAAGGATTATTTTTCTGCCCAAAATCCTTCCCCAATTTCCGTAAGTAAACATCCCCCTAAAATTGACCCTAAGCAAACCAGGGTCAGAAGAGTAAAAAGTTTTTCTCAAACCTGCAGAATTTTGCTCTCAAAGCGTGTAATCCTGTTAAATTCCTAATTCTCTAAAAATTAAGCACCCTTTTCACATAATTTTGGTAATGTGCATGTGGACCCACTTTATACCCTTGAGACAATTAGTTTTCAATTATATCATTCATGAGGGGGGTAGGGGTACCCCACAAGGTACAATGCTCGCACTTAACAATTGGCAACGCTCGCTGCTTGCAATTAACAAGAAAAATTAACATCCAAAAAAAAAAAAACGGTTGCCAAAAAAATCGACAACCAAAAAAAAACGTCGAAACAAAATAGTACACTAAATTAAGAAAATGCAAAATAATGGTCGCCAAAAGACAATGCTCACTGCTCACACTTAACAGAACAAGGCAATGCTCGCTGCTCGCACTTAACAGACCAAATGCTCGCGATGCCTTCCCTACAGCCCTCATTCATATATTGAGATAACCCCTAAATATGTACCTATGTTCAAAGTTTAGATTTTAGCTGGGACTAGTTTCAAAATAAGAGATAGGATGTACTCGTAATATGTCACTATTGCGGAAAATTTTTAAAACATTGGGGATTCTTTTCTATTATGTGGTATCTGTATGTGGAAGGTTAAATTAAGATTGCTAGCCTAAAAAATCATGAAGAATTTAAACATCTAATATTATGTCTGTAGTTCAAGTTGTTTGATTTTTGCTAAAGGTAAACTTAATTAAGCAAGAATGTAAATTACTTGAAGGGGTGTAAAATACATTTCCAATATCAGAAATACATGTAGACATATCTAAACTGAATACCTTAAGCTGCTGGCTGCACTCTTTATAACCCAGCAACATCAGCAAAATGTATTTGTGCTACTGCGGTCAATGGACTGTCCATGCCATCACGAAAAATTGTGAAGCAAGGATTTAAGATACATTGCATTGTTTAGTATAAGTCTAATTATTATATTTTTTTAAATTAGCCATTATCAAACCCCGGGTCTCAATCATAGGAAAAGGATACCAAACAGGATAATTGGTTGGGCATATAATAAACAATATGCAAATCTGCTAACATTTGCCAAAAGTTAATCACAGAATAAAAATGAAATTTGCCTAATTGCCAGGTTAGACTAATTAAGTAGCAAACTAAAAGTTTGGTATTTAATCTTTCTGTTTCATTTGTAGATGAAACAGATGGTTTACTCATACATCACCACTGAGCCTATTTACATGATAGCCTTGCTCCCATCTTTCCTCTACCTTTGAATCTTTTTTATATTTCCCAAAAAAAAATTTAAAAAATTTCGGCTCATTATATTTTGTTTCATGAAAAGGTATGGAGAAGCACAAGAAGTTTAATTGACGGATTAAATCAAAATAAGCATTTGAAATTTCATTTTGTTTCAATTTATAAATCCATCAATGAATGTAAATATATCTAACAATTACAACTGTTTGTATGCAAAAGTGGAAAAAATGTACAAGTAAAATTTTTGCTTTTTAATCACACCCTAAGAATTCAAATAGTTTCCACCTTATGGATTCCCCAAAGTTTTTCAGAACATACATCACCAGGGTACAGCATGCATTTCAGGCTACAATTATTCAAAAATCTCTTAACTGGAGACCTACCTTGCTAAGCCATACTTAACTCTGTGTTACAAACAATCTTTCCTCTGGATATATGCTACATAATATCAATTACATAATGTCTTCAAGATGCAGTCAAAAGATCCAAAGGCTAGAATACCTATTATTTGAAAGAGAAAAAAAGCACCCCTGGTTTCCTATAAGTATATACAATGTTCAGGTTTACAACTTCATAACTTCAATAGTAATACGTTTTAATGTAACCAAATGGAGTGTAATATAATAATGTAATCTTCAGTATATTCAGTAAATATTATTAGACATTCTATAAATATTAAGTTATGTATAATAATGTATAATAACATCAGATTTTAAAGCTCCACAATTGATTCAGAAGTGTCTCCAGTATTTTTAGTATTAATATGGAATGAGCAGGGTTAGATTGTGATTGATTACTTTTATGGAATAACTGCTAAGGACCTGAACAAAATTTCATCACATTACAAAATTATGAATAAACTTATAAAGAATGATATATTTAATTACTTTACATTTTTCTAATTACATAGGAAACATGTAACATCTAGTATATTCCTGGTAAAAAAATTGATTAATTAATTTCGCAAGTCAGCCAGTGCTCAAAAACTGCAGACTGAAGCCATATAGCTGATATAGAAAATCCCAGTTGTGGAGCTGTAGTTCACATATAAAAGACAGTATATTTCTATTTATACTAAGTATGTAAAAATTACTTTTTTTCAAGCATTTTTGTTTAAAGTAAAGAACAAAATCAAAATAATGTTGTTTTAATTCATATCTACAGTAGCTACTGTAACTGTTATCTTTTCACTCACCTGCTGCTAATCCTCAATTAATGTATAAAGTAAATCCATAGAGGTGTAATTTGCCATATAATACCCTGTTATTCATTGTATATAAAAAACTTTAAATTGCAAATAATTCCATTTTGTGATTTTTAAGCTAAAAGTGGTGGATTCTTAATTTTTACTAAAGAGTGGCAATTTAATTGTTACCTAGTTACAAAATACATTTAGTATAGGATGCCAAAATTGCTGTTCACTTTGCTGGCATATCCTGGGTGGCTTCAGTAGCTCACACCTCTAGTTTACACAGGTGATGAACAATACAATTCTTAAAATGTAATCCTGTTATTGTAATGTGGATTCATTCACATGAATTAACTATGTGTCATTGTTAAATGAACATTTAACAGTGGTCTGGTTTCAAAGGAAATCAGTTTAACTGCAACTACTGTCTAGTTCACAATATTTGAAACATTGTATTTTTTGAAGTAGCTTCAATGGATGACCAGTCATATCTTCAACTTCGGCTTGGTATAGCAGAGCAGAAATTTAACATGTCTTGCCAACAGATTAAATTGTTGGATGCTATGCTTCGTGGCCTTGAAATACGCCATGATAGAGCAATCAAACGTGGGAATGAAGCTCGCAGAGTTCAACTTTATATGCGACTAGTACAAACTGAAAGCTTACGCCACATGTTCTTTCACTATGCAGAGAAAAAAGCAGAAGAAGTGGAGAATTTGCGCCTTGCGGTGACAGCAGAAGATCTTGACATTGGTCTGTATGACAGCTAGAAGACTTTATTTGCCTTAAGAAATCACACCCAACAGCTCTTTTAAGAGCTGTACCCACTAATCCAAAAGGGCTAATCAATTTGTTGTATGGAGGTGATTATATATATGCAACTATGTAGTTAAGTGCATGGTGTTCAATCCTAAAATGCATGCAATTCAGTCAATAATATATTACATCTGATTGTCTATATAGCTGTTACAGGGTAAGGTTAGCACAGCTGTACGTTTGTGTGCGACACACCGGTTGTTATATATCAGTTTGTATGGTGAAGTTACATACGCAACAGTTTCTTGTATCACAATCCACACATCAAATTATATTTGTTTGAATGTGTCAGTTTCGCTGTTAAGGGAACACTGTTGAACATTCCTTCCTAGATAAAGTGAAATAACCAAAATGGAAGGCCTATTTTGATGAAAATAGCACTTTGTTCATTTAGCAACTATGAACATTTGCTCACAAAAATTGAGCTGTGGTTATAAAATACTCTTAGAAAATCAGCTACAAGATGTATTAATCATGTTAATGCCTAATTAAAGTTTTACATGTAGCCACACAGACAGGTAATGATGGACTATAAGAGAAATAAAGTTAATGTTTAACTTGGTGCCAAGAAACACAGATAGAGCAACAGCATCCTATGACTACTTGATAAAGCATGTATGAAATAACTTAACAGCCAACCAACAACTTGTGCCATCAAATTAATTTTTTTATTGAGAGTTTAAATTTACTGAGAAAAACTGTGAGCAAGGTATTTTAATAGTTCTTAAATACCTATATTTAATAAGAACCTTCCCAATTCATATCTTTTTTCAAATTTGTATACGGTATGAAATTTTATGAAGGGTCGAATTCCTAGAGCGGTTAGAACTTATGGTGAAAAATATTAGTTTGTAATGAAAGCAGTCTGAAGATACAGCTGACAGAGCATTGTACATGGAGTTTGTATACAAGTGCACCAAACACGACAACATAAAATGCACATGCAGAACAAAGGAAAATGTTGTTATTATAAATAGGTTTTCTCATTTTAGTTGTGCATGCTAAATGTCATGAAAAAGTGACATGACGAAAAAATCCCTACCCATTTTGAAAATCAAGTTTCCATAAAATTTCTAATAACTTACTAAGACAAATATTACATAGAAAAACAACTAATTTCCCAATGACAACACTTGATGAAAGTAGTGGGAACAGTGATTATCCACCAAGTTATCATCAAAATTGTATAGTACTTATGTTCATAAGCTAGAAAGAAGTACGGTAACTACAAGAAAATATATTGAAAACATGATTGAGGATAAATTGGTAGAAATCGGAGACATACACTATTTTGCCTCATAAGATATTTAGAAAAATTGGAATAGTTACCCAACTACTATCTCTATTCAAGAAGTTCATATCATGCAACGTGCAAGTGATGATTGTTGAATAATTGACAAACTGTTACCATGAGGAAATTGTATCAATGGATGCAGGATCGAGCTGCAATTTTGGAACATTTTCCATTTATTTCTCTTCATACTATCATATTCAATATGGAGCATTAAAATTATAAATATCTCATCTTTCGTTGGTTTTTACCGTTCCTATGAAACATTTAGATTTCAAATACAAGTTTTGTTTAACACGATTCCCTCACAAATTTATGCTGTTCCCAGTAAAGGTTACAGACAGTAGCAGAGGTAAAAATTCTAGAAATATATGATGCAAAGTATTCCAGTAAACAAATTTTTTCTTATGTACATGAAAAATGCAAATTTGGAAACATTTGAAACACATTAAAATGAGCAATTAGTCAGTTGAGAGCATGATAACTTTTGATGCGTGTCGTGACATCTTCATCAGATCTCTGTGGAAACAGTAAATAAGCTCCCAGTTTTTTTGTAAGATGGCATATGGCAAACTATATAAAATTGCTACCCTCGATACACCGACTCCAAATATCAATCATTGCAACATTGCTAGTTGGTACAATTGTAAAATGTCAGTTTTATAAAATTACCACTTTATGCAAAAGTACCTTGAAAATGTCACAAACCAAACAAATTTTAATTAATAAAAGTTTAGTCGTGGCTGCTTGAGGATATTTAGCAAGCAACTGTGGTGCCCCAAGAACTCTCCATATGTTGCCTTAAAAATAACAGTTTAAGAATGCTGCAGTTATTTAAGTATTTATCTAGGTATAAAAAGCAACTATTGAGTCTATAATCTTTACTGTGAATAACTTGGTAAGAAGATGCGAGTATAGCTGTGATTTGAAAAAAGTTTAGTGAGGAGATTTTCTTAAGAAAATTGCAGACATTACAAACTCTGTAACTGAAATGATGCACTTCACTTTTCTACAGACATGCTTTACCACATCATGCTTTATGCAGACAATTACCATGCTTTGTGCCAGCTACATTCAAATTTACTGTGCATTTGAATTCATTGCAGCTAAATACACCTAGCTTTTTTTCCTGAGAAATAGCTGTGGCTATGGCTGCATAGCTCAACACAGCATTTGCATGGTAGTTTTGGATAATCTTGATCAAAATCCGACTTCTAGTTAGATTCATTTTAGGCAAGCATAGAAATACCTTCGTACATTTTAGTGTCAGTGGAAGGAGCTACACTAAAAGCTTGCTTTACATTTCTTCAGTTGCAATCTGCATGCAATGTTGTCATGTTAATGATATTGTTCTGACTGTGTTATGGTGCAGCTGTATATACAAACAAAACACATCATTATATAACATAAAGATATTATATTTTGTAAAATGATCAATTACAAATATAAGAACATACAGATTATCTTTTTAAATATTTAGTTCAAACATACCATTTGCAAGAGCTGAATTGATTGAACAGTTTATGCAAAAAAATCTTTTTTACTTTCAGTATATCTCTGGACAAAAAATACATAATAAACTGATTTTAAACAGCTTCTAGAAAATTTTCAAGATGGCTGTCAAGCTGCTGGTGTTGGTTGATTTCATTAAATTGCATTGGATGAAAAATTGATATCAAGGTTGCCAAAATAATTTAATAAATCTTAAATTTTAGGCAAAGAAAACTTAATTTAAGGTTTTCTAGAGGGAAGCTTCTGGTTAGTTATCAGACGATGGGATATAGGGCAAAAAGTGAAGCAGCATGCCAGCCTGAAAATTGAAATTCTATAGTGAAAATTCCATGATGGATTACATGCAAAACAGGAATAACTTCCATTATAAGAGCTAGTTAAAAATGTAAACAGAATAATTATGCACCAACATTTAACAGTTTAGCAATATAGTATCATATACTAATAAATGAACACTATTAAATATTATTCTGCCTCCTACACATATATAACTAAAATACTTTTTCTATACATTTGAATAAGCACCACTGAACACTGAAAAACATGATCCAACTGTATGAGATTGCAGTGACTCCATCACTGCTTTGTGATAAAGCACGCGTCTGCACTTTTGCAGTAAATGTTGAATCATATCCAATAACCACATGCAAATGCCTTATACTATTTAAGAAAATTGTGTGTTATATGCCTCAAGTCATCAGAGACGATGACAAAGTTCCCGAATAAAAAGACCAATTCCAACAGTTGCAGAAATCACAGTCCACCACACTGCACAATCAGTACACATGACGAAGGTGCGTGTTCTCCACAAATTAAAAGCACATTCCAATATATCACTTGCATATATCACAACTCAAAGCATATACTGTGCATATATTCTTTACTTTTTAAAAACAGTGTTTTGACACAAGGTACATGTTTTTGGAGAACATGGCTGAAGCATTTTAAAAAGGCCTCCACGATTCAAGACAATATTTCAAGGAGAACCGTGCAGCAAAAGTAACGAAAAATATGACACTGTTTTATGCAACAACAGCCACAGATTATGCAGTACGATCAGCTAAAATTCTCATGAAAAGATGATAGCATGCAGATTTACAGCATTATACACCATAACCTAAAAGAAAAGTTGAAAGAATATATTGTAGAAATTGCAAATTATTTGAAAAATGTGAATGAAAACTGGATCATAAGAACAAAGGAAATATATTCATGTAGGTGAATGCCTGGCAAAGGGGTGATGTCTTAGGAAAACTAGTATATCGATACCACAGGTAAACAGACACTCCCTTTAAGAAATACCTAGTTTGGATCTGTGAAGCAGTCGGAAGCCTACAATGACTATGCATGAGACTGTAGATGAAGATACCCGATAACATTTAGTTTTCTTTGAAAAAATATCACACTTGAACCCTGTTTTTATTCTCAAAATGGGTAATTATAAAAGAGGAATAAAGAAGCAATCTTGGAATATCTGAAAGCAGATGATGATAATTAAAGCAACTTGAGAATAAATTGTTAAAACGCAACAGTAGCAATATTGAATACTTTGTTCAAACAGGATAATAAAAGATACTTAGGACTCCACAGAATTAAGCTGCTCTCACAGGATATAATACCTAATTACCTAAAAGCAGTGGCAGATTTACGGGCAGGCATGCGCGCCCCCCCTTCCACCAAATATTCAAAAAATTTCCGGGGGCATGTCCCTGGACCCCCCTAGTCTCGCCCTCAAATGCATTTTTTCCACGCCAACCCTTCAGAAAATCCTGGATCCGCCACTGCTAAAAGCATCAGTGAAATAATAATTACAAAATAACATCTGGCTTTACGGCAAATGCAAAATAATTTTATAAAAGTAAATGAGGTTAATTTCTTATTTGTCACATACTTGTGTGATAACAACAGTAACTTATTTTCAACAACATTTTTATATTTCACCAGACACCCAAACACTATCAGTGTGGCAATAACCTAACTGTTCATAATTAACAATAGTTGTAAAAACATTCGTATAATTACCTTTAGCTGCTGTACCATCCATTGATATTATCTTTTCATTACTGTTGAGATCTGGTGCAGAATCATACGTATGTGCCATTCTTGCTTGGAATTGACCCACACCATATGAAGCTTGTCGAAAATTAGATACACCATGGCATTCATTCGGATAGTTCTTCCAAACATTTGCATAATCATGCTGTGAGAATTGTGGCTGTTGATAATCGGTCTTTTGAAAATTACTCTGCTCTAGTTCATCTGCACTGTCGGGAAACAATTGATCATCGTATCGGTTCTGTTGCATTGGAGCTACTCTGGCAGCTGGAATTTGCTTAACAGTTTCAAACTCCTCAAAATTAGGATAGTCGGAAGCCTTAACTTGTCGCATTTCTCGACGCATCTCATGACTTTGTTTAACTGCTCGTGGAGTTTTGTATTTTTGTGGTGAACTTGGTCTCGCAGACTGGTTAAGTTCATGCTGCCTAGCAACAACATCACCATAAACATTCAGATGAACACTAAATAGTGATTCATCATTTAAATCTGGTAGACTTTTTGACTTGTTTGTACTGTTATACAATTCTATCATAATTCCAACACCTTTAGCAACATTTCTTCTTGGAGCTGATGGATGTGGCAGTTTCTTAGGAATTGAAGACTGAGGTTTTTGTAATGGAGGTAATTGATGTGCTTGATTTCCTACCTTCACAATTTTCTCGCCTCTTTCAACAGCTGGATGGTCATCATCTGGAGAATTTGTCACATTTTTTCTTGGTTCAGATTTGGCACGGCGAAGTCGATCATACAAATCAGATTTTGTTGGACGATGACCAGCACTGAGACGTTTATAAACACTAGCTGGAATTTCAGGTTTGAATGGTAATATATCTTTGCGAAGTTGTCTGTAAGCTAAATCATCCAACATCTTATCAGGATTTTTCTCTGGACGTAAACGCATAAGCCGTTGATATTTCGTTAGCTGGCGATCCTTTAAATATTCTGCTGTAGTGGGTGATGTCACCATTGGTGATGCAGATGTACTCTGGTTAACATTTGGCGATGATAAAGAGCGTCTCACTTGACGCAAATGTAAGTCATCCCAAGTGGCATCTGCTTCCTTTAATTTTGAATGTGTTCGCTTATTTAAGCTATCACTTGAAACTGAAGGGCTTAAAGCTGGATATTTGGATAAAAATGTTTCTGGTGACAGTAGGTTTTTCGGGTTACGAGGACCAGATCGCTGACGGGTTCGCAAAGCCATATCATCATATACTTTATTGGGAAAGGCAGCCCGGCGTGCTAATGGTGATTTTCCACGAGCTCGACGTATCTCACTACTTAATGAATCAAAGGAGCCTTCACGAAATGAGCTGTTGATTCGCTTATCTGTATAATCACTATAAGGACTTGAAGGACTATTTGACACAACTTCGTCATTATTTCCTGGAATACGCACATTAACTGATAACCACTTCCTTGTGTAATCATCATCTTTTCCATTCTCTAATGCTATAAGATTTGAAACAGATAAGCCAGTATCATCCATTGGCTGACATGGGTATCTTCTTGCTGGGTAATCTCTTCTTGCTGCACCTTCAAGAATCATTTCATTTTCTAAATCAAGGCTGTCATACAAATCTTCCAACTCTGTAAGTTCATCTTTAACGTTAGATCTTCGTTTTGTTGGAGTTTGTTTCAATACATAAAAAATATCACGATTATCAGTAGAAGATGCATCGGAACACCGTTCTAAAGTAGCATACCTGGCAGGCATAAACTGATCAATATTATTTTCTGTTTTATTAAAAATAGCTTCTTTTATTTTGGCAACCTTTTTATCATGTTCTGAGATAGGCATATCATCCAACATGTGTGTACTGTCAGTTTCTTGACTGTCAAACAAGTCTTTCTTGATTTTGTCCAAGTCGACAGATGGTTCACACTTTGTATTTTTTGATGGACTGGATTCTGCTGAGTCAGATTTTGTGAGCAAACTATGTTTTATTTGAGCAAGATCAACTCTTAATTTGCTGTCATCCTCACAATCTTTGGCTTGGAGAGTAAGATTTCTTAATGGGCTATAGCGTATAGTTTCTGCTTTTGGTTTTTTGATGATTTCTATCATATCTTCTTCCACAGGGGTACAAGGAAATTTATTTCCTTGTGCTTCATTAACTTCACTATCAGATGTACTGGTAAGACTACTGGCACTGCCTTTTCTTTTCCAACTATTTTCTACAGCTACTTTCTCCTCACTTTCACTAGCACCTCGCGTTTTTCTTGCTTTTGGTATTGGGCGGAACTCTTCACCATTCAAAACTAATGGCTGCTTTTGGCGTTCTTGACTGACAGGCTGAATAAGTTCCTCTTCTATACCTGGATCCACTTTTGGTATGTTAATACCAAGTAAAGCCGCCATTCCTGATTCCCCTAAATTTACAGGCGATCTTCGAAGTTTTTCTGACGCTGGAGGTTTTAGTGAATACAACTGCTGTTTACCCCAATCAGAATAGACGGTATTTTTTGGAGCTACATTGTCACTGGCACGGGGATGGATTTCTAATTTGCTAGATACAGCAGGTAATACTTTTAAAGTTTCTTCCTTTGCTGGCTGAACAAATTTGGCAGACAATGATCCAACTTTTCCTTTTGGAATTTTATCCTTATCATCTTTTAACTTTGGAGGTTTAATTTTTGCATCCAGTGTTTTTAATTCTTTATCATCGTATATAGTTGAAGACCACAATGGTTTATTTTTGTCAGACAAGTTATTTGGAACAATGTTATAATTTGAGGTCGAATCAGATGTAAATGAGTCACTTCTTGATTCCTTCCAAGTATCAAATTTATCAGCAAACCGAACAAAATCTTTAGGTTTTGTCGAGTCTTCATCATCAAAATCAGACAAGCTTGCAGTAGAATTTGAAGATGAAACCTTATCTGAAGTTCTCTTTGGAGCAAGTTTTGGATCGAATAGTGGCTTTGTCTCTGGTAAAGACCATTTATATTTTTCAATGAAATTTAATTCATCTGGTTTCATAACATATCCATAATTTTTTGCATTTAGCTTACTAGTCAGCCCTGATACTTCTTTCTTGTACCTCTCTTCCTCTTTGTCAGCAGAACTTTTCAGAACAGTTAAGCGTTCTTTATTTGAAATTGGAGATTTATGCGACACAAAGCTCGATTCTGATTGAAGGATTTCTTCTGGGTTTTCCCACATTTTTCTTTTACTTGGAATAGGGACAAAATCCTTGTTGAATCTTTCACTTCTTTCAACAGCCACACACTCTGAGAACGTATTATCCAGTGATTTTGAATGGCCAGCATATTCCCAAAGTTGTTTTCTATCTGCAATAGATTTTGGAGGTTCTTCACTTTTATGTCTGAAATCAGCACAAGGGAACAGTTTTTTAGTTTGTCTTGTGGCTTCGCTATCATCAAAAGATTCCTTGTCTTTTGACGTCTGTTCCCAAAAACATTTCCTTGAACCCAAAATTTGTGGTAGCTCATCTTTTTTCTTACTACTAGGTGGCTTCATAGATTTAGCTCTCAAAGAATTTTCTGGAAATACCTCTTTTTCACAATCATGTTCCCAAATCTGTTTTTTCCTATCAAAAGACTGCTTTTCCCTATCAAAAGGCTTTTCTAGCTCAGGTGTAGATTTACCACTTGACATGTCTGATTTTTCAGGAGATGCCAACCTGGCAATTAAGTGATGTGGTGATCTTTCTTCAGAACTTGGTGTGTCAACTGTCATGCCATCAGCACGACCAGCATCTTTACTATCTACAGGAGATTTAGACTTTTCCTTGATCCAAGAAACATCTACTTTAGCATTTGTTGTTCTTTTGTTGGAGCTTGGTCTGTCAGCACTGTGGTCTACAATAAAAGTAACATTATTACTTTTTTCTGGAGAATTTGACCTTTCCTTTATCCAAGAGTCATCTGGTTTTCCTGCAGTTGTATCAATAGTTGTCTCTTCCGTAGATGGAGCTTGCACTTCCTCCCTTTCATTTAATGCACGCATATCTTCATTCCTAGATGGGGTCACTTTGGATTCTGCACTAAAAACAGGTGATACGTCATCTACACAAGACTCGGGTAAACGATCCAAGATGCTTTGTTGCCATAATTGCTTCCTGCTCAACAGTGGCTTCTTTCGTCCTGGACGAGTTTCAACAGTACTTTCAGTTTTGGGCGGTGACTGGACTTGCACCACTAAACCTTTATGGCCATGATATGCTACAATACTTGGATCTGACTTGACGATTCCAGTTGCACCTTGAGAATTTCGAGCATCAGACATCATTGCAGGTTCATCTCTAACCCTATGTGAAGATGATATTTTGCCAGGTTTTTCCTCTGAAGAATATGTTAAGGAATTCTGATATTCTTGCTTGCCATCAGAAACATTGGAACTTTGCTTTGCTTCAGACTGTTTGTATGTAGAAGGTAAACTATGCGTCCACTCGTTTGGTTTTTCATGATCTTGCACCTTGTCATATCTACATGATCCAGAAGCATCTGTACTTGTAGGAGACTGTTCTGTAGCACGTACAGATTTGGGTACTATAATTCTATCTTCTTTTGCTAGTGTAACCTGCTGGCGATAACTAGCAGGAAGGCTATGCGTCCATTCTTGCTTGTTACTAGGTGCATAAAAATATCTGTTCTCTTCCTGCAGTCTTGGGTGGTGTGCACTTTGATCATGGAACTGATGTTTTGGCAAAGGTTCCTTATCATGCCTGCCTCTTTTATATAGTTCATGTGTTCTTGGTTGTCCTTCTGCTGGGTACGATTGATATGCTGTTTGACTTTGTGACGCTGGCACATAAGGTTGGTGATACCCAGGTTTTTGACTGAAATCGTCATTCCCAGCTACAGCCATTCTTGCATAGTATCTGTCTTGCACAGGGTCAACAGGTCGGATATTACTTCTGTCAGCAGATCCCGCATTTTTTCTGGGTACATGTATAGCATCAGGGAAAGTGTCACTTTTATTATAGCCTTTCGATTTGGCCTGGGTAGCCCATAATTCTTCATAATCAACACTGTATTTTCGATTAATTTTTGTCAGTGCTTGAGCATACTGTGGCTTCGCTGAGTTAATATATTGTTGAGAATCACTAGTATGTGTATAGATGTCAGGCTGCCAAGCATCTGCATACTTTGGTTGATTAGAAGGCACTTCGTGTTGCAACTGAATCCTGCGAGGAGAAAGAGAGTTGTTCGCCTCTGCTGGTACAGCAACAGGGTAGCCCATTCTATTAGCATCAAGATTGTAATTTCTAACTTCTGGAATTTTTTTTGTGTGCCTCCCTTCTACATGGGGTACGCTGTCAATGTCATAGTGGGGTCTTTGATAACCAGTAGAATGCAACACAGACAAATCATTAGGACTGGAATGATTATGTTTCTGCCTGTTTTCTATTGACCTCGGTTCATCAGGTTGATTTTGCAAATGTGACACTTTTGGTTGTACATTCTGTTGAGCACCATGTTCAGGTTGAATATGTTCAGAAACTTTGTTTTTGGCAAAATTGGAAGATTGAGGAATATGAGTTTGAGCAGTCAACTGTGTGTTTGTAGGCTCATGTCTTGATTCAGCGTCTTGATGAGGTTCCTGCTGGTAATTATAATACTGAAGTAATTCAGAGTCTCCATCGCTATATGGTGGAGAAACATCTCTCAAATGTCGTAAATGACTTTGGCCACTTAAGGGATAAATAGTTGAGCTTGGCATCGATTGACTCGAGTTACCCTCAAATGAAACATCTGGTGATTGCTGTTGAAATAATTCTTTTTCTTTAGCATAATTTTGCTTTAATTCAAACAGCTCTCTCTCATGCACATAATTACCCAAAAGATCATCATCTTCTGGACCTGAACCTGTTTTTCCAGTATCTTTGACACCAGTGGCCACATTATCATTTCCTTGATCTCCAATCACATCGTCTTCTTTTTGCAAATATGTAAAATAACGATCAGCATCAAAACCTCCACCTGACGGTATTTCCTCATAACTAACTCGGCGCATGTCATCTCTTTTAACTGAAAGATCAGCATGATCATAAATGTTTTCGTATGAAGATGCTAAGTCAGGATGTGCTACATGTAATCTTCGACGTTCTGGCGAATGACGATATACACCGCGAGATTGACGTGTTCTCGATCTGGACTGATGAACTTGGTTTTCATTACCATCTGAATCCATGCTATAATCTGCATAATTATCCTCACTCTGGCTATTCTCATCTTCATTCACTGGCACATAATATGGATTAAGATTAGTAGACTTTGAATATTGCTCTTCATTTCTCTCATGGTTTTGAATGTTAATATTTGGTACTCTTTGGTTATAATGTGTTGCATGAGGATTGAAATCATGAACTTCGCTTCTTCCTACATGTATGTTGCTGTAGGGATAGCGTCCATCTTCATTGTTAGGGTATGCATAACCATGATCTCCGTAAATTAACCGCGAATTTTGACTGTTAAATGGCTGCTCCCTTGATCTCGGTATTTTTGCCTTAGGTCCATGCATGCCAATATATTTGTCTGAAGTCCTATCATCAGGAATGCCTCTATCATGTGACACATAATAGTGAGATGAAGGAACAAGCCTGCAACAAAAACAAGGAATCAGGACGATCTATATATATACATGTATATGTATATGTATATATATATATATGCATATGCATATACATGTGCATAAGCATATGGATATGTATATGCATATGCATATGCATATGTATACGTATATGTATATGTATATGTATATGTATATGTTTAGGTATATGTATATGCATATGTATATGTATATGTATATGCATATGTATATGCATATGTATATG
>JAOXYB010020804.1:0-17424 GCA_028565635.1 Phoronis ovalis | reverse complement strand
TTAATATTAACAATATTGAAACACTACCACGTCAAGACTCACAGCAAGGCTGCTCTATCCTATAGATAGGATAAGCAACAAAAAAGATACGTACCGGGTTGCTGAGGGTTATACATAGCACCTTGCATATTCGGCGGAACACCAGGAAGCAATCCAACTTGTTGTGTCTGCTGCATAAGGCCCTTCTTTTCAGCTTCGTATTCTTCCCAGGCAGTTTTTCTATCTTCTTCTGTTAATTCCTCATCAGTTTTATTTTCAAGCAGTGAGTCATGTTCATGATAATTTACTATCCAGTCACGATGAGAGGTAATAAGTTCGGCTAATACACGATCCTGGAAGGCAAATATTTGTTTTGCATGAATTACGTAGAACAAGAAATACAATGCTACAAAGGTCATGACAAAAGCTATCAACCAGGTTAGCTAAACATATAGGCTGAAACTAAATAATCGTTAATCATGTACAAACATAAAGATTACTAAATAGTTTTCTATTACATTTTGGTCTGCTGATCACACAACTCATAATACAAGGTGATCAACTGCTACGTGTCATAGGCCAAAAATACTTACGTGGACATACAGAAACCAGTGTATATTAAGTGACTGTTATGCCTTGCCCTACCTTAGGTACATTGGGTGTGGGCTTTTCTTTACCATCATCCAGTCGATCAGGGGTAAATGCATACAATTCCTGAAGGTCAGCTGCTGTGAAATGCCGTTCAATTTGATGTTCATCCACAACGCGTTGAGAAAGAGATTGCTTGGTAACTTGCCGATCGTAAATTTTTTCTTCCATTGTTCCCTGAAATAATCCATTCGTTTAAATGATATGTGATGAAACTGGATATGTTACAATAGTTAACATTAACCCCAGTTACATATCTGCAGTACAGTGAATTCTTTGGTAAACCTGCGGAGTAGCTGACTAGTCATTATATAACCTAATAGTCACCTAGGAGTCTCCACATATAGGTCATGTTACAATGTTTGATTTCCAGGAACATTTTATTGAATGCATCTTGTCTGTATAATATCAAGCCTTCTTCTAATTCACTACTCACCCAACAGGAATGACACATTTTTAAAAACAAATTTCTTACTTTTTACAGGACATAAAACGTTTTTGCTATATAATCAAAAACAGAAATCATCACAGAACATCCAACCATTGCTTATTACCTGTGCCAAAAACCTGTACACATAGACAGGTTTAGTTTGCCCAAACCGATAAACACGGAAGATGGACTGAACATCATGAGATGGATTCCAAGACGCATCAAATATGATGACCCTGTTAGCACCGACTAGATTGATGCCTAATGAGCCAGCTTTAGTGGAGATCAAAAACAAACGAGCTCTGAAAAGAAGTTAATATGGATGATTAATGGAAAGGCATACAACAATTGAAAACCTTTCTGGTACACATTACAATATGCTGAGTATGCTTCTGGATGTATAGCAATAATATAAATAAAAACCAACAGCTGTTTACAAGACCAACAATAAATACGTGCCCATTGTTTTGTTGCCAGTGTTTCAGTATGCATAAAAACAATTGAAAACCATTTTGATACATATTTCCTTATACCGAGTACGGTTCTGGTTGTATAGCAATAATAAAAGGCAATTTCTAGAAAAATAAAAACCAACAAATGTTTTAAAGCACAGCAATAAATAATCAGTGATGACACTGACAACAAAACTCCATGTATTACTGCTGTGCTTGGAATACCTTGTAAAATAAATTATATGTACTATCTTGTCCGGAGACCTATGATTTTTTAGAGGTTTTTTCTCCTTTCCACACAACAGAAAGTGAAGCATTTTCCTTTAACAAAGGAATTTAAGCAATAAGACTATAAGAATACAGCTCACATTATAGCAAAAAAAAAGGAAAGAAAATAAGTTGCTGCTTCGATTGTTCAAATCAATGTTTTCACTTCTTCTTTAAGTGTAGGAAAAATCAAAAGTGGGGAAAACAGTCAAATTACCTGTAGTTATCGGTGTGGTTAAAAATGGAAGACCATTTCTTACGGACTTTGGCATTAGTTGATCCATCCATACGGAAATAATCTATGCCATGGCACCAAGTACCTTGATCTGCCATTCGTTGAGATTCTTCCCGATTTTTATCTATGTAAGCTAGGAAACTTTCAATCAAATCCAGAGAAAGCAAACTCTGACTGAATACAAGTCTAAAACAGAAGATTTACATAAGTATGAAGAAAGCTTGAAACTTTCGCTGTTCTAATTATAAACCATGGTCTACAGGGTGATGCTGTTAAAATAGCTGAAAACAACTTACACATGTCTGGATAATTAACATTATAATGTTGAATTAATAAATGCAACTGGCCAGCAAACACTACAGAATATCACTATGCAGAAATTACTTATCCATATCTATACTACTAAATCTCGAGTGTCCGTCTGTCACTCTTTCCACCAAATATCTTCAAAACTATTACATGTAGAATCATGATCTTTTCACACATCGTAGGTATCGACGATGGGTTGGGTTCCTCAAATTTTGGGGTCAACGGTATCATATTTAATGGGGCATTTTTAAACCTCTTGCATCATTATTTTTTGCCTGTGAGAGTCACGTGAACATGTCTGAACTCGGCTTTACGTGACCTACATCTCTATCAAGATCCGTGGTTTACCACGGGTGCCGTCTAGTATATTATATGACTGACACAGGTGCAATATGAACATCTTCTGGTGCTGAGTTAGCTGATTTATCCTGTTTTGTTTAGTAGATCGCACGGGATGTAATATCAATGTTATTTCACGTTCTGGTTTTCTTGGATATGATTGGCTGTCAGAGGAGTACAATAACAGATTAGTTACTGTATTTGCAGAATAAAATACCATAAATATTGTATCCTGTTATTGTATCCTCTGTGTGGTGTGTGTGTGTGTGTATTACACTTTTTTTCTTATATCGAATTACAGTAGTATAACAAACATTATAATTTAGGTACTCACAACTTGTCTCCAATCTCTTCACACATTTTAAGAATTTCAAAGAGGAGCGTGATTTTTCCACTAAGTTCCAGTTTGTACTCATCATTTTCACCCACCATCTGCTTCCACCATGTTAGCTTTTGTTGTTCCTTATTAAAAGGATTTTTTCTTTCAGCTAAAATATAAGTGTTTTCTTCACTTTTATTCATTACTTCTCCTATTAAAGTAATCTGGCACACAGAATGATTTTCCCCCTGCCAAGCCTACGTAACAAGCATGTGTTTGAACTGTAAATCCTCCAGTGCGGTTCGTGTGCCCAGAAATATGTCCGTGTTGTTGAAACATTACACGTGTGTATGAAAGATACAGTCCAAAAAACAGGAATTTCGGTTAGTAAAACAAAAAAAATGGGAGGAAACAAGTGCACGATGGAGATTTGCTTGTTAGGTAGACCAGCAAAAGTAACTACATCTTCTTTTCATAGGATCCTTTTTATAGTAGTTTAGAGATTCAACTCATCCACTAGACAGATACTGAAAAGGAGAGTTCGTCGACTAGCCTAGCAATAAGTGAATCAATAGAAAAATAATATTTTTGTAAAAGTTACCTATATATTTAACATCTCTTTATTTTTTACCACAACCTGATAACTGTAGAAAAATTAGTGAGCATGTTCTAATAGATACTTTTAAACAAAAATTTATCAATCTCTTTAAAAATGTATTCCTTATCCAATCATACTCTAATGAACACTTTTCACATAACTTCAAATTGCACCCATCAAATAACAAAGTTTACTAACGCCATTTCTTGCACCATAAAATTATTTTATTACATACATAATGATGCCTTTAAAGTCCATTAGATATTATTTGCAAAAATAAACCAATTCAATTCCCCTTAGATATAACTCAGTTTAAATGTTTATTGAAAATGATATGATGGAAATGTGATTAAACACCAATCAAAAATACCTTCTTCCTCGGCATACTTCTTAGCTAGTTCTGGATTATTATCCAGACCTCCTCTAGTTCGTGTCTTCCAATTATTGACTTGTTCGTCTTTGTCAGAATTGCTACAACAAACACATTGCATTATTTTTGTTAACAAGTTTCATATAGTCAAATTGAAAACTGTACAGTGGGTATGTGGGTATGTGGGTTGTATTATTTGTTTCATGCTTCACCTAAAGAAAAAGGCACCTCAGACTTCAGGATAAAAAGACATTAAAACTGATTGAAAGCACTCTAATGCTTTTTTGTGCGAAATTATATTGAAATGGCAAACAAACTTTAATTTATGCTACTATAACAATAGGCATTAATCAGAAAATGCAAATTCTGCCTATATTGCTGTTCAGGGCTATATTATAAAGTTGCCTCTTGCTGGCCAATATCTTTCTAGTTCATTACATATACTGTAGTACGTATTGCAGTACACTTTTGAATTTTGCAGCAACTAATACGAAGATTCTTCATCAAGGTTTACCGCATATGTAACAGCCGACCAATCTCAAGTTATTGGCAAAGTAGTCAATCTGTAATCTTAATGCTACAGGGGAAATCGAAGCCAGTCAATATATAGATACCAGCATCTTACAGATTCAAATAAAGGTACATGGTCGTTCAATCTTATCATAAGGGAAACAACCATCACAGCCCAAATTTGTATAATTACTCTTTATACCTTTCTGATGAAGATGATGAAGAATCTATAATAAGCTCTTCAGCCTCTTCATCCTCATCATTCACAAAATCATCATCTTCCTGCCGTATTTCTAGCCTTAAGTCCTAAGAAATGTAAATGGAATGTAAAGTTTCAATCATTTAGTACTCAAAGGGAGGATATTTGAATAAAGGCTATTAAATCTTTTGTTTCTTGATAACTTTTTACTTTTATCATTGTTAGTCAACAAAATGTTAAACAAAATGTTAAACAAAATTAGAAGTGCATGCTTCTTTCTACTTAAAAGATTGCGATTATGATAACCTGTTCAATTTTTGGTTTTATCTGAAGCTTTGACTGACCATTAAGTTTCTGGAGAAAAAACAAACGATTCAAGTATTACTGGTTACATTTTACTTTTTCATAGACAAATGTTTAGAATATGTATCCATCACAGAGATATAACAGTTATCGAGATTTCACTAACAGCATAAATTTTAGCAAGTACGTACTAACTTTTTTTTGATATCACATAGATTTACTCCAACGTCTGATCTAAGAGAAAATATTACGCACATATTTCAAGGATGATTTCTTCAAATAAACTCGCAAGTTTTATTCAAGTTACACTGCTACCTTCATATAACCGCAGAACAAAACTTGAAACAGATTAAGAAAATAAATACCATTCTAACCAGTAGATTATGTACCAAAACTAAGTTAGCCGAACTTTTAACAATACAAGGCGTCTACCTTCTCATCCTGCCGAACTTCTTGTAGCCTTAGCACCCATGGATGAGTCCATATCCTCATTAAAAACTGATAGTCTGAGAACAATCGTGCTCCTTTAGACGTTGGTGCAGAGTCGTCTGTTTTTCCACTGTCCAAATATTTTTCATAAAGATCCATCTGCATTGGTGACAAACGGACATTGAGAACATACTCAAACTTTGGTGGAAGAAACTTGGTGAGAGCAGAATAGTCCTTGCGCTGAAAGGTATGAAAGAACAGAAACATAAAAGAGATGTATCTAAACATAAAGTAAACTATCAACCAGAGATACATCTTTGACAAGGGAATTTTATAAAGCATGTTCAGCGATATTAAAAGTGATTTGTGTAACTATTATTAAATATTCTTGGAAAACGCACAACAGATGTATCACCCTTATTTGAAAGAAAAACATATCAAGAAAATTTAGTAGTAAGTATTACTTAGAATACAGTTTATAAATCATAAACAGTTTTTCCAACACCTTTCTAATTTTTAAACTTGGTATTGTAACAGGTCTAACTGTTTAAAACACCTGCTTGACTGAAAAACCCACCTGAACACATCCGTCCAACATTTCATGCAGAATATGAGCTCGTTTTTTCATAACTTTCACATCTCGAAAAACAGAATCCGCACACTGTCCATTCAGAATTGGATTGATAAATCGGTTGGAGAATTCTTTTGCCGAACCCAGTAAGTTAGGTTTAACAAAGCTTACCATACAGTGATCTGAAACGTGAACACATCAGAGCTACAAAGGTGTGTATGTGTGTGTATTCTAGTATCTCTCCAATGATTTGCTCACAAGAGATTAAAACATGTAGACTTATCTTACTTATATTCACAGACTCAAATATTCACAGAAATTCCACAACACAGTATCGTTAATCACGAGTATCAACAGATCTATTTATTGGAACCAAAACAGATAGTTGGTAATATTATTTAACACACATCTGACTAACAAGTAACTATCTTTAGTTTACCCTGCCGCCACTCCCAGGACCTCAGCTCAGATGGAGATATGATGACATCAGATGCTCTGATTTATATAACCTCAAATTTTTCATACTAGTTAAAAGGAAAAAAGCCAGATGTGTACCATTCTAGTTTGTAAGTGTTGCCATAAGTTTCAAACTTGAATTACAGAATTTGAAATTACTTTTGATACATAATTATGCATTAATTCTGTCAATCACAAAATAACACTTACACTCTCGTAGGTTGTTCTGCAGTGGTGTTCCTGTTAAAATGACACGTCTCTTTGTCTTGATACGATTCATGCATTTGGAAATGGCCGACGCTTCATTTTTTAGAATATGACCTTCATCACAAACAACTATGTCTGGGCCTATACAGAAAATGATTGTAGGATGTATTAGCAATTATACTTTGCAAATTGTGGTAAATAGCAGTGTAATATTACATATAGTCAGGATTTCAAACAGCAGCACGACAGTGGAATCCCTTAATGATAAATTACCAAACAGGAAAAAAATGGATCGTAACATCATTTTACCTGGATCTACCAAACTCTGTTCAAATATCTCCTTCTCTTTCTTGTGCCTTTTATGATGAAGCCTTTTTCCTGTCGATAAATTACGATACATTTCATATCCCATAATCATAACACCACCTCCTTTCATCCATGTCCGCAGGTAATACGACCTTTCTTGATTTTGTTTAACATGTGATATTTCATAAACCTGCAAAAATGATTATTCAATATGTATGATGTATGCAAGTTTATCATATTGATAAAAATCCAATTTAAATTTATTTAAAGGCACCTGTTTTATCCTGTGTTATTTTTAAAGAAAATGTGTACTTTTATAATATATTTTTATAATATATAAATCAAATTTAAATAGGAAAATGTTTTGTTATCATTAATTATATGCATATTTTGATAGATTTTAGCATATGAATATTTACAAAGTCGGACTGAACTTTATTTGCTAAGAGGCGATGGACATCAGGGGATTTCCTGAGTTAGCCAATTTATAGCAGCTAGGGTATTTTCCAATGAATTCAGCTTTGTGGTAACGATTTGAACACTTTGGTAAATCAATTTATATTCAAACAAGTTAATTCTTGCAATAAATAAAAAAAGGGAATTTATTCTTGTATACACAAAGACAGGTTCAAAATAGAACAAGTACCTTTGAAGAAGACATAATCTGTTTTAGAACAAGCAATCATTAAGATTACCTTTTCAAAACCTGGGGTTTCTTGACAAAAATCATCAAATGTTCACAAATTTAATTTACCATGTAAAATTCAGCATTTATTCGAATAGTAATTTTAAAGATTTTCAATTTAGCATGTATTCAAACATTTTCACAACCATAACAAATTATTTTTGTGGAATACAAAAATCATTTATGTTGCACTCATAACCTACATCTAATTCCTGATCATCATCCTGGTCTTCAAACCACTTTTCGAATTCTGCTTTCCAGTTTAATACTGTGTTATATGGAGCAACGACTAAAGCCTTCTTTATGTTAGTTTTGTCATCATTTATAAGCAGAGAGTGTACAAATGTGATTACCTACAATATAAAAGTAATGTTAAATTTAATAGTGTTCCAGAAATGATAATGTACTTTGTACATTTTGGTCACAGTAACTCCAATCCTGACATATATGCTCGTTGAGATTGACCTGCTATTAGCTATTCAAAAAGCTTTTGCTTACATCATTCTATCAAATATAATCAGGAGAGGGGATATGGAGTTTGGATATTTCAGTTAATTAAAGTCAAATTATTAGTCATTTTAGTACTGATCTTGTCAGGAGACTATCACTACTTTTAAAATAGTCCACCTTTGAAAACTTTAAACACTTCATCCTTTAGACATATTTAGTTCTCATTACTTTGAAAACTGTAACAAAGTCTACTAATTATTGAAGCAGAGTTCTCAGAACAGTGAGCTAAGATAGAGCCTGAGTAACAATTTCACTTACAGACAGAGTTTTTCCTAGACCCATACAGTGAGCTAAGATACAACCAGAGCCCTCTTCTTTTTTTAATCGATCAAGGGACTCAACACAACAATCCCACATAAATTGAACAGCTAAAAAACATGTTTATAATGTTGTAACTGAATAAACAAACAATAAAACGACTTAAAGGAAATGAAAATGGGTAATTTTCTACAGAGCTTGCAACCTCAAAATAGAGAATCCGTACGTGTTTCTTATAAATATAACTGAAAATAACAACAGCAGCTAAAGAAATCATATAGGCTATTAGAAGCAATATTGGTTAAAAGTTGTCATTTTGTGTTCTTTAATTATGGGCTGTGAATCAGCTTGATTGTCACTTATGTGTCCAGCTGTTATACCTTCTAGCTGGTGAGGTTTCAGCTTCCTAACTAGACGACGATTCACTTCAACTGCAATTTTATCTGTTTTCTCATCTTTTTCTAAGATCAGCTGTGTGGCCATAGCACATTTAGTTGGCGATGACACATCTTCAACCAGCACCACATTATACTGAAATGATTCGAAAAACAATTTTTATTAAAATGCAGCTTGTTTACTTGGAAATAATTTTTGCTTATTATCTATTTTAAAATAATGATTCCAAGTAAAGAAGTATTGGTTGCTGTAGAGTTATTCAACAGTGCAAATGCTTGCTTTGCCTATTCACTGAAAACCAAATTTCCAATCTTTAATGTCTTTCCCATCTAAGTTCATTTTTATGAAATCCGCATTCTACTTCACCTACATTTTTTCTTTCCAAACCAAGAATATTTCCAAATCTATGTATTCCTAAATAGTGCAATACCTTATTCTGCTTGTCAGCAATTCTTTTACGCCGATCTAATTCAGCTTGAGCAGCATCTTTAGTTGTTTTGGTAAGTTTCTTGTCAGAAATAAGCTTTCTAATTTTCTTTCTTTTTTTTCCCGGTGTGTTGGCATTATCGTCATCATCTTCATATTCTTCATCATCTTCAAGAGTGTCATCCACTTCCTGATAGACGAACACAAAGTTTTCACAAGAACATTACATTTTAAAAAATAAGTTACCATAGTCAGCTATATTTTTTTGATGCTAAGCAGTTAATCTACAATTATCTGATTTGGTGTTTTTTTTCTTTTCATTTAATGGCACTCGTGTTAATCAAACTCAAATTCAACTACTAAAAGACCACAATTCCAGCTGTAAACATGAATAGAAATGTAATGCCTTTCTAACCAATAAGAACATTTCCGAGTAGACTGATAATCCGTGATGACTGACAAGATGCATTTTGATGCAAATGTGCACATTTGTAACATGTAAACCTTCAGAGTGAATGGTGCAGTGCAGCTTTAAAATGAATGGAGCAGAGGACTGAGTTTAAACCTATGAAAAGAGATGAAGCTGAATACCTTATCTGAGTCCGATGATAATTCTATAGTTTTGATTCTGGATCTTTTCTTCTTCCCTTTGCCCTTGACCTTTCTACCGTTTCTCTTCTTTAAACTTACAAACTGACTGGCACTACTGTCACTTTCTGATGCTGAGGACTTTCTTCCTTTCCTTTTTATCATTTTGCCCTTTATTCTGGAACGTGAACTACTTGGTTCTGAGTCAAATTCAGATTCTGACTCGGACTCCGACTCTGAACTGATGCTGACTGCAGAACTATCACTATTGCTATTTATAGTTGTCCCCTTCCTGAAACAAATTGTCTGTTAACTAACTCACAACTCAATGTGCTACTCATAATTTCAATAATACACATGGAACAATTAATAATAATGTACTGACAAATTAAGAAACTGAATCTTTAAGGTGTCATAATATCATTGTATTGTTGTGCTGTTACTGATATGACTGTATGTTGACTGATAAAAGTGGTACAAAAGTAAATATAAAATGAGAAAAAAAGATGTAATTACACAATTAGACAAATAATTCATTAAAAACTCTATGAAACATGTATGAGATATCTGCCCTAAAAATAAAAACAGCTAATTAAATTAATTCTTTTCTAATACAGAAATTTTTCCACATATTGTTAACTGATGACACATACTTGTTAGCTTTGCCTTTGACACCCTTTTTCCTTTTACTAGGACTGACACAATCATCACTAGAGTCGTTACTATCTGACAATTTAACATTAAGTAATCGGTGGCTGACTTGCTTCTTCTTTGGTTTTTCATTTCCTGTAGATTCGGAATCATTATCAGATACCGTCACTTTTTTGGAAGATTTTTTCTTCTTTTTTATGGATTGATCTGAAATTATGCAGATAAACTGAAGATAGGATTTGTGAGTTTAGCAGAAATTAATTGTCATCAAATTAACGTTCAAGTTCAAATATCATGAAGATGTCAGAATCAAGCAGATGCAGTTAAAACATGCTTTTATTTCAGTCATACGTTGGACATATATTTGAACTCTATTTATTAGTACTTAGTAAAACAAATTTATCACTTTTAATTACAAATTACAATGCAAAAAAACCCAACCAATTATATTTCCCGAACATATTTAGTATCAAAAGGACCTACCGCTATCCGATTCTGACGATGAGTTGTCACTTGAAGTAGAATCTGAGCTTTCAGCCAATTCTGCATATAATGCTTTTTGTGCTCTGATGTTTTCGTCATCAGAATCTTCCTGCATTTTTAACAGATCTTCCACTTTATCTGCGCTAACAGTTTCCTAAACAATAGAAGAGAAACATCCTTACACAATACATAAGGTTTCAAAAAGTATGTATAAAGTTATTTTAATACTGTGTTACAGAAACACAGTCTTCTATCGAATTTCACGCTTGAATACACTTGAATGACTAACAGTGGGTCATCCTCCCTTGAATACACTTGAATGACTAACAGTGGGTCATCCTCCCTTGAATACACTTGAATGACTAACAGTGGGTCATCCTGCTTCACTAACCTATTTGAAAATGCCAGGATATATAATGATCACTCCCTTAGTTGAGTTAATCATCCTAGCCCATCTTTTCATAGCTTTTTCACGATTATTTATAATCTCATTATAACAGTAACGATAGTCCTGAGGGAGTGCTAATTATTAATTTATTATTATTATTAATAAGCAGTCGATGGTTTGGTCTGTACTGATTAATCTGTAGGATTAAAATGCAGTGTATAATATCCTGGGATAATTAATGTATCAATTCAAATAGTTCATTGTTCAAACAAAAATTTACAGTGCATTAACAAAATATTACTTTTAAGTGCTGCAAAAAAAATAAATTTAAACGCAATATATTACTAACTTCGCATAATTATCAAAATACCTGCGACTTCATAGGTTCTTCCTCTTCATCACTGCTGGAGTCTGAGCTGGAAGTGTCCAATTCATTGCTATCATCTGAACCATTTTCAATCTCCTTTGGTTTGGCTATAAAAGAACGCATGTATATATACTTGCTTACATATATGTTAACCTGTAAGCCTATACACTTTAAACTGGTTATAGATCAGTCCTGCAAATACGCTGGTCAATCTTGTTCTAACCCCCTCTCAATATGCTGCAAAGTCCATGACTACCAGTTACTGAATAAAAATCACTATATTTTGAATATTAGTACACATTGGAATGTTCTTTAATAATGCTGTGATACATTTATAATGATCAAATAGTTTTATTTTAAGCTTTAGATGGAATTATAATTTTAAATTGTATAATTTCTCTGCCACAACTAACGAAGTGCAATGTACAATGCTCTAAATGTGCCGTCTATTGTTCACTTTACATAGTCGCAAAACTGTAGATTTGTTTTCTCTGGTAGCAGATATTTGGTAAACCAGAGTAAAGGATTTGTTGTTCTAATGCAAGTGATCTAAACCAGACTTTGCCAAATGGCTTTAGCAATTACTAGTTTTCTGTCCATGGTAACATGACAATACTATCAGGAAAATTTTGAAATTATAAGTATAGAGAAGCAAGGTGCGTATAGTTTTCAGAGGTAGCATCATTGGTAATTTAATTAATTTTTACAGGCAGGGAAGGTGAAAAATAGACCTAAGTACTTTGGAGGTTGTCTGGAGAATTATGGATCTGTTATTATCAAACAACCAAAATATAAAATACATTGAACAAACAGAAAACCACTGTCATTAAATATTTAACCAGGTCATAGCCAAAAGAAAATGTGGCACTTTGCAGAAAACACGCAACACGTTGCATGCACCTCGCACATCTGCCATCACACTTATATGGTTCGACAAATCTCCTCCCTGTCATTTCCAGTCAGTTTCGACACGCATCACTACAAACCTGGGGTTGATTTTTCAAAGCTATCTTTCAACAGAATATATACAACCCATCTCCACCCATCCCATCTCTCCATCACTGTCCTGTACATTTACTTATCTTGTAAACATTTATTTATCCCATACCCATGTCATGTTAATCATTTCCAGTTAAATTTGATGAACAACACTATATGATCGTACAACAATCTAACTTATTAATAGGTATTGTCATGTAAAAATAATTAAATAAACAACCTAGCTAGTGACTTTCTGCATGTTGAGGTGTCATGTTTATGTCAAGCTTATGATAAACCCAGATTGGTTCCCTGTCCTCTTGCTGGACATCTCCGAGTAACGCACATGCATTAGACATTTAGAACTCTATATTTTCCATCGCTCACTCAGTATAGATTAGCACTTTCTCAGTGCAGCATGGAAAAGCCGAGGTAATCCGAATGACACATTAGATACAAAACGCGGTAATCCAGCATCCAATTATAGGTTCATAACAAAAAGTCACAGTGTCGGGGGCAAGCCACCATTTTTTGTGGAACGTGCTCTCAAACAAAAATGCCTCAGGCAGCAGATGGCTAAAGTCAGTAGTAATTATATGATAGATATCTAAAAATTACAGAAGTCATGCAAATGCACAGAACACGATGCTGTTAAATGTCAACTTTGAATGGATGCTATTGATACTAACTATTGAAAGTGGTCAGTTAAGAAAGTTTCAATAAATTATTAGCTAAGCAAAATGCTTTATTTAATACAACAATGACTAGCAATATTAAGATTTTATGAATATGAAATCTATGACAGAAGAAATGAATGAACCACCCAGCTTAGAAGATACTGGCATGCTTCATTAAACCAAATAAAGGTTTTCATGTAAAATCAGATATTTATACTCAGCAGGTATTACTAGAAAAGAAGTAATAGCTTTGTCTCCAATTCAACAGCGGCACAGTTATACACATACAAGAAATATTTCTTAATATAAACAATATAAAATTTCAAGCATTACGGCTATTAAAATAATTACAATTTTGGATAAAAAATACAATTGTCAAAAAAACTTTGATGTCACATGCCAAGTATCTTTAAGGTCAATATACCAGGTAGTCGTGATTTCATGTGACCATAGTAGTAAAGATATCACAGGATTAATCAATAACAATTTCAGCTTAAAATTTAACAAGTATGCAACAGCTAGCTTGTCAGACATCAAGGAGCATAATGATATATTTTGAACAATTCGTCTTGGCAATCCTTGTAAAAGAAGACACAGTTTGACAGTTGACATCAATGTCTTTTGACAATCAGTTTTTCCTGCTCTTACTTCTGTCTCGCAGTGTTCTTCCAGGCTTGTTTTTCTCTTTGGATTTTACAGACTCATCATCATTAACAGACTCTGCTTCTTCCACCTTTCGCTTTTTTTTATTCGCTTGCGGTAGTTTGGACAACTTAGTTATCTCATCCTCAAGATCGGAGTCGTGATTTGAAGAATCGGATTGGCGACGTTTTCGCTTTTTATCTTCTTTCTTTTCTTCTCTTGGAGGACTAGAAAATTTCAGTCCCATCCTAACACGCCTGGGACTTTTCTTGACCGCTGAACTTGCATCGCTATCAGAGCCACATGAACCAGATTTTACTTTTTCTATATCGAGTTGAGTCAGTTCAACTTTAACAGCACTAAGTTTCACTTCTGTGGGTACTTTCACATCCTTTTCTGTAAGAAACATTTTACAGATAAGAAAACAGTTACATTTACGTATTAAAAACAAGGAACAGAATACTCCTTAAAAATTTGCTCATAAGAAACAAGTACATAGCAGTAACATAAGCTTTCTAAAGTATACAAAATGTTTAGACTGCCTACAGTTAGATTAGATTTGTGAGAGAATGCTAGTGTTATGATCAGCACGGCAAACAAGTTTAAATTTAGTGCATCTTCAAAGCATACGTACTACCCTTCGGAGATGTGCGTTTAACAGCAACTCTCCTAGCTGTTGGCCGTAAAGTACGTTGTGGTGCTGCATCACTTTCAGAAGAACTTTCATCGGAGTCATCCATCATGATTTCTTGTTGTAGTTCAAGCTGTGCTTCTTGGTTAGCCTGTAATATCCATGGAATAACAATAATGGGTTGTCAATGACAGAAGTATAATACTTATTAATTGTTTAATATTTCAAAATCGCCATTACTCTCCTATATGATGTTTGCAGTATGGCAAAACAGGCTTCCGATACCCGAGTTTCCTCAGGAAGGTATTAATTTTGGACTTTTTTTGATAATGGGTACAACCATCATTATCATCAACCATCAGCAAACATCACAGGACACATACCGTCCAGTTGGGATACTTATGGATCCCTAAACCCAAGAATGCCTGTAAAACTTGAAAACCAGCAGGAAATGCTGAAGGCGGCCGGCTAAAGTGTCACTACCCAAAATACATATGATACACAAATAGATATCTTCGTATTCCATTTTCCCTTTTTAGAATGTGCCTTTCCTTCAATTTGCAAATAAAAATGGAAGATCTGAACATATTTTCTAGTTTCTATGTCATAACTGAAACAGGGCACCTATAATCATAACCAGTAATAAATAAAACACCTTAACAAATCTGAGGACAAATTCTTTATGTCAGTCTCTGGTTCACGCAGTGAACCACAAATCTCTCGGCTACCGAAGCTTAACTAACGTGTAAAAGTATACAGCATGTTCATTTGGTTACATGAAGTATTATTTTGCAAGAACTACATTTTATTACTGACCTTGTCCATTTCTGAGATTTGTGTATCATTTTCACATTCATTGTCAGAGCTATCACTATCCTCCCCACTCGAACTATTAGTGCTCGACTTGGCCTCGGACATTTTCTTCTTTTTTTTGAGTTTACTATCGACCAGTTTAGTGCTGATTAAAGATTGACTAGCTTCTGAATCACTTCCTGCTGTTGTTGATTCCTGGTCTTTCACTGTATCATTTTTACTTCGTTTATCACTGATTTCTTGACTACTGGTTATATCTACAACATCTAAATTTACTGCCAAAGATTTCTCTTTGGAAGACTTTTTAGAATCTTGGAATAATGTCAGTTTTCTGCGTACATGTTTATTGGAAGAGTCTTCATCAACGTTTTTGTTGCCAAAAGATTTTTCACTATTTTTATCCACATCACTATTTTCATCATTTTGCTCATCGCAAATATCTTTACTTTCTTGGTTCTCATCTAAACATTCCACTTCCATAAGCAAATCCTGTTTAGTGTCTGCTTCATCAATTTTGTTTCCATCCTTTTTACCTTTCTCCTGGACAGTTACTTTACCATCTGTACGCTGAGTGGAAACAGACGAGGCATCATCGTCATCATCAATATCAACCACAACATCTTCATCAACATCGGAAGACAATTTCTTAACAGTTTTCATATTCACAAACCATTTTCCTTTCATGCTTCTAGGAGATTTAATTTTGTTTTTATCTCCATGCTCGTTGTCAGTATTTGCAGAAGACGATTCTGCTGTACTTTCTTTTGTAAGATTTTTCTTTTCAGATTCTCTAGATTTTTTGCCATCAGGCTCACTGGTAGATATTTTGAGCATTTTGATAAAAGCATGTAAACCTATGCCTAATTTCTTAGCAAGCTTTTTCCTTTTTTTTCTTGCTTGTTTCTGTTCTCCTGATTCGTCCAACTTGTCTGCTTTAGAACTTTTCTGCTGAAGTGATGTTAACAATAGACTAAAACTGTTTGTTGCTTTAAGAGAATGATTAATTACACGGCCTACACTGCTTACTGGAATATCAATAATATCATTACTTAAGTTTGAACTGTCGCGTTCTTTTTTTGCATGTTTCTTTTTATGAATTACTAGTTTACTATCTTTTTCCAGCTCTTTGATTCGTGATTTCTGTTGTTCTTTCTGATTCTTCTCTATATCACGGAATATATCATCGCAGAATTTGACTAAATCAGACAGAGGTAATGGCCGACAAACATAGCATCGCCATTTGAAGTCTTCATCTGCAATTAAAAACAGAAATGTTAGGAAATAAATTTTACATCTGCTTTCAATACGTAGTCACACGAGTTTTTGTTGGAAAATAGAACAATGTCAAAACACAGTAAAGTTTATAGGTATTCCTACACATTCAGCAGATTAACAGCTCACCTGCGTCGATAATTTCTGATAACTCAGCCCTCCCAAGGTTGCGTTTGATGCAGGCTTTGCAAAAGGCATTATGACAATAGTCACAGCACAAGAGGTTTCCACCTTGGCCACACCAACGACACTGTTCATCTATACCATTAGAATCCTGATCAAAGTCATCACTTGTATAAAATTTATGGCACTTCTGAAAATTTAAATAAACACTGTTAACCGGATTATCAGATATGCTAAATGGATAACCAGTCGGATTTAAGGGTCAGTTTTCCTTTTGTATACATATTCCAAGGTCCACGATATCTTTCGTTATGCCCATTATATGTATACTTAATGTACACTGTTAATAAGCCACAGGATTAAACCTAGATGCCCTAAATGGTATATTAATGGTACAGATCCCTGTTTTATGGTGAAAGGAAATATTACACGCAGCGAAAATAATTTAAATATTGCAAGTCTTCATAAAATAAGGCCATGACAAGCTAAAACAGGAAAGAACTAGACGGCACCCGTGGTAAACCACAGATCCTGATAGAGATGTAGGTCACGTAAGGCCGAGTTCAGACATGTTCACGTGACTCTCACAGGCAAAAAATAATGATGCAA
>JAOXYB010020782.1:0-17429 GCA_028565635.1 Phoronis ovalis | reverse complement strand
TCTACAACCCCTAATTATTTTTTAAAGGAACTATCCGAGACCCTTACAGCTCAAGCTTACTGAGTAATGCTACCTTATGTTTCAAACAAGCCCACAAAAGTGATCCATTTCTTCGGTTAGTTTCACTCTAAATAACCCGGAATATACACTCATCAGATTTTTGTTAATGTCCCAATTTCTAAGAACTTCTGGGAAAAGTGCATTCATTTCTTGGGACATAAATATGTATTCATCACTTACGTAAGTGCCTCCCGGGGTTTAAACCATTGACAATCAATGATATATCTAGGGTGACAATTCTGATGCTATTGATAATATACATGAACCACGCGGTTGGAATTTTGTGCAAAATCTAGACTTTACTCTACCTTCCTGCTAACTCAGCTATTTTAGTTACTCGAAGTATATAAAATGGAAGTATAATACACATTATAACAAAAGGAATTTCACTAAACATACAAGAATAAGGATAAAAACTTACTTTACTTCGGCAAACAAACAAGTAACCACCATATTGGATCTTCCTAATCGTAATCACTGCGCATTGTGGGAAATTTTACCGCCTTTAAATCACGTGGTAAAGTTTAATTTAGACACCTTATGGGAAAGGCTAGTCTCATTTTCTGATTTAAAAAAGGCATTTATTTATATTCACTTTCTATGGATACCGGGATATGGATAACCTTGGTTTCAAAGTACTAAGTAGATATTTGTATTTAAGGCAATATGTTTTTGTATTTTATAATTTTATATGAATAATTTTATAATGGATACTGATTATATAATCTGTGAATTGCGAATTCATATCCAGGGGAAGAGGTCGCCCCCCAGCGCTTGACACATGTCATATCACGGTCAAATGGCGAGAAAGTATACGTAGTTATATTTTTAAACAAATAAATACTATACACTGAGCACAGGAGGTCGTATGCCGATAGCCGGGATGAATAATTCCGATAGTTTATCACGGGGGTTTATTTCAAAAAATTTAACTACACTTTCTCGCCAGCTGACCATATGAGGCCGGGATCAGTCTGAGTAAACCGACCTTCAGTGTCCGCACCCGTTTTTTGAGATAGTCTGACCTAGGATATATAAAACTAAGAGTTTTACATATCCGGTCTGACTCCTGCAAGCAGGACCCTACTATAGACAGCATACGGCAAGTCCGTAGGGTCATGCCGTCTCGTATCTCAGAACAGCCGAAGTTCGAAAACACTTACTTTCCTAATATCTATCTTCTTATACGTCCTTTCCATCGAACGTTCGATGATTAGAGGACGGAACTAAGTTGGTGCGCATAAAAAAAGCAACAGAACAAGTATAAAATTACTGTTACTGGTAGCCGTAAGGAAAATTAAAATAGGATTTACTCGGGATCTAGGTCTATTTATGATGGAGCAGATCTGCTCCATCCCTAGCAACTGCCGTCTTAGATGAGTCAATGGATGAGGCATTGACTGTTGCTGGATTCAGTGTGTTCCATTGGAGGATGGACCAAGGAACGAAGGAGAATTTATAGAAGTATCTGTGTTTGCTGGATTTCTAATTTCTGGTCATGGCTGTCTCGATCTGCTGTACCTGGAAGCAGGATTTAATGTGATGTTGGTGTCGACTAGGTTGTGTAAGATTTTATATGCATAACACTAATAAATTCCACCCAAATTTTTCCTGCCTATTCCTCGATTACTCCGCTTCTTATACCACCATATCCAGATAACTTAAAGATTCAACTGAGCACATCAGCATAAAATCTAAAATACACTCTTGAAGGTTCGTTCATCCATTGTATGGATATTATGCTATTAAGCATGCGTGAAAGCTAGTAGAACTTCGGCTGTCCATAGTAAGGTCATGCTTGCAGGACTACGTGGAGCATAGTATCGGAAAACAGGATAGCGTCTTCGAGATATATACAGCTTAGTGAAAATTGGAAGATCACTAAATTAATTGAAACTATGACAAGAAATAAAAATCACCTTTTAGTACCGAAATATTCTCAAGTGTCATCCAAATTACTTTGTTACTCGATACCATTATTTGCATATTTTGAGCAATTTTAGAAATTTGACCTTTGACCTCCAAATGAACTTTTGATCTCAAGGTCAGCAATGGCCCACCTCATGCCCCACCCATCAAGTACCAAGTTCCTAGCTGTAACCGTATTCGACTTATCTCTTGCTGAAAATTGGAAAAGAAAATGTATAAAAGCAGTAGGATTGCTTCCTAGTTGGTCCGCACTTTAACCTGTACTTACACTGTATCAAATATGCAGCTGCTATTACAAGAAAAACTGAAGCAGTTATTGTGAGACAAAGCAAGTGTTACGCATAAATGTCAAAGAATCGAATCAGCATTATAGATCGACCCACTTCTCAAGGTCATTTTATGTAACGGCTTAATTGTTACGCCCACCAACCTATGTGAATCCTCCTTCGAATCATCTAGACAGCACTTTGTTGGCATTCTACCCAATATTCAAGGACATTCTAAAATGTCACTTAGCTAGCCTATTATGCCAACCAGCCCATGGCCTTGATGAATCCACCTTCAAATCATCCAGTCAACGTTTCATCCTGACGCAAAGTAACGTGCCCTCTCAGGAACAAACATGGACACCAGTCGGCCATATTGGAAGTAATCGAGGTCAAAATTATAAGTGACCTACTTTTGACCTGTATTTACCCTGTACCAAATATGAAGTTGATCGGGTAAAAACTGCAGCTGCTATTGCTAGAAAAAAGAAACTGTTACTACGACAATGGCAGTTTTTGACTTTGAAAACATGATTAAGAGATAAGAGGCCTCTTACACTGTACCGCTATTGTCTCCTCTAGTATCCTTCAAAATTCTCTATGGATTACATTAAGGGGTACCCCCAGAGACCATGGCTGCTACCGGTTATCAATCTCGTAGTACCTAAAGACGATGGTTGCTACTGGTTATCATGGATGATTGCTTTTGGCCTGGGGGTACTCAGTGTTCCATCTGGATAGGGATGTGCCACAATAGTTGATCCAGTTTTTTTGACTAAATTAGTAACGAGGATTAGGATTTTTTGATTATTAAAATTAGCGGAATGTTTTTTTTGAATAAGTTGAGTTGATCTAGTTTTTGACCAATACAATCTAGTTTTCCGATACACATAAAATTAGCAATCAGGTTTTTTAGCAAAAAAAGTTAAGCAAACCATTGTTTTTGATACGGAAATATAGTTGATAGGATCCAGTTTTTAAGCCTGTGCCGCACACGCGTACCCAAATAGTCTAGTAGGTAAATAACCAGCATCAATAAATTCAGTCTTCCAAGTTCTGCCTCTCACAGCATGAAGCAAGGGCTAACTATGAGGACTATAGGCTACAGTGGGGCATCGCAAGTATTGGGGTCTGTTGCAGCCAGCATTGCCTTGGTCTGTTTAAGTACAAGTTGGCGACCATTTTTTTTGCTTTGTTTCCTATTGTTTTCTCAACCTTTTCAAGTTTTTCTTTGGTTGTCGATTTTTTTGGCGACCTTTTTTTTTTTGGTTAATTTTTCTTGTTAAGTGCGAGCATTGCCGATTTTTAAGTGCGAGCATTGTACCTTGGGGGTACCCCCTACCCCCTCAACTATAGCCAGATTGGTAGAGGACTTGAATAATAATTTCAGTGGACAGTTTGAATGGATGGCAAAGGTGATTTCAATTTTGGAGTGATAATAATGCTATTTCTGAAAGATGTCTCTGTATCCACTGTTAGTAACAGATGCATAGAAACTGGACATAACAATTTGGGATGTGTAATGTACAATTCAATTTTTGGTACATTTGAGGAAATATAACGTAGAGGTATTTGATACTCAAAAGAAAACTGCTTAGCTTTATATGTCTTGGCATATGCTCTGAAAGAATAACTAATGCAGTTTGCATAGTTAGACTTGGATACATTGAAACTAAAGAAGTTTAGTCATCCATATGGTATGGTAATTTGTTGCATGTTTTTGTAAGACTTTTATATATTGACAGATACCAATGTTTATATTAATATTGAAACATTCCAATCATAAGAAATCACTGAGACAGAAGTTTCAGGAAGCATTGCATATTATTTTTTTTTCATACAAACAAGACAAATTTAAATTATTGATTACAAACTAATAAGTTTTGGTTACATATATATATTTACATATCAGTCACATAAAATAAGAAAAACTTGTAAAATGGTGGAAAAGATCTGAATTTTTACATGACGGGTACAATTTAAAACATAAAAGAGACAAAGGCCTGGATTTTGTCAAATAAAACAATCTATAGGCATCATTCAGTCTACAGTTGCTTGTATTTTCTGTGCAAGTATGGTGCACATAATATTGGTTCAACTTTGAAATTCAATCAACTAATAATGGCACATAAAACATTTTACATTTGTTGCAGCCTACAGAAAAAATATTATTTGGAACTGTTCCTAAGTTCTTTACCATTATCTTGATATTGAAATTTCATACTTCCTATTTTGTATTCCTTTGGTGCATGATAATAATGCTTGCAATTCTTCTGACATAACACCCACATCTTTAAGTGATATACAAATACTATACACCATAACATCTTTGAAAACTGCTGGCATACAATAATATTAATCAATAAATTCCACATAGTTTTCTGGTACTAGTCCATTTCTGCCACGTAATGTTCCTTCTAACCATCCCGGTTCTCGCGACTTCCGCACTACAATTAATTTTAATAAACATGTAAATGATTTTAAAATTTATTATAGAGTCACATCTGTTATACTTCACATACATGTAACTGTATGTACTTATCTTAGACATGAAATGTTACATTTAAACATTGCACAAGGAATCATCTGTCTGCACAAAATGAATAACTGCTAACTTGGCCATTATTTGTATTGAAGGCACAAAAACAGGAATTTTTAATGTTTTCTATTAACAGAAACCTTGCAATAAATTTAAGTCTTGTTAGAAATATTGATAGCAAGTGCTATACACTGATAGCAAAAACCCAGATTTTGCTAGCTTGCAAACAATTTCGCACTATTTTATCCATGGTCCAAAAACACTCCTCACAATGTTATTCATAGTCACTAGAGCAAAAAAGCTGGTGACTCAAACAAGACTTGTTCGAAAGCAGCTCTAGAAGAAATTCCTTTCTTAGATGTGCAACATAACAGTACTTGAGCCGTTTTAAATAGTGACTTGATTCACAGAGTCCCTCGGGTTACTAATCCCTTACTCATTATAATTATCCCACCTTTTCTAGATGTTTTGCGACATTGTGAGGATTGAAAAATAGCATATAAATTTTCTTATGTAATTTCACTCCAACTACAATTTGATCTGTGAGCTTGACTAAAGCAGAAGTGGAAAATTGAACTGCAGCACAAATTCAAGATATCAGACGAATCTTTATCTGAGGCTGACAAAACTAATGAAAACTTTGCAATATCTACAATATCTGTATAACTAAGACATAGGAACATACCGTTACTTATGATTTCATTTGGTTCAAATGACAATTCTGAGTCATTTTCCGCATTACAAGCATAAAGTGTTCGGACTTTTCTGCAACGTAAATATAAAGTTAAATTAAGAATACATGTTTTAGCGGCAAACAAAACAATTTCAATGACGAATAGTACCTACTTATGATTATACAATATGGATACATTGCTAATGTGTTATCCGTACCATCAAAAAGTATGGTAATATTTTTTGTAAATTGAGTTACAATAGCATGCATATTTACCTCCTGGGACCTTGTGAGTTGCCTGGAGTTGTGGAAGAACTTCTGTAAAACAATAATTTAAATGGTATATAAAATCAACAGTTTCCATTTCTACACGGTGTACTTTTGTTGCTTTCAAGAAAATTGGTAATCCAGCTAAAGCGCTGTTTGTACATCTCCTAACCTGTTTTCTTGCGCATTTTTTGTTCACAAAACTAAACGGTATATTAATGGTAAATTCATAGTTATGACACAAAGTGTGCAAACTTGTTAGATGAAATCAATTGGCGTACAATTATAATAAATAATTTCGTTATCTTTCATATCATTTGGAAAGAATGTATAGGAGACTCTATATTCTGACAAACATTAAAAGTACAAGCCCATACATTCACGTGTTACCATGTGTTGGGAAAAGTTTTTGTGACTGCACATAAGATTTCAGTAAAAAATAATATGGTGAACAATGGAAAAAATAAGCAAAGTATCAGAAATGTGCAAAGTTACAATAGCTTGTAGATAAATAGATCTGCCATGTGTTAAATATCCTGCCCATGTTTTTTACTTGATATATAGGAAACTTGTATACCAAATGACTAGATAGTATTAGCCCTCAAAAACTGTACAATATGGACTCGCTTCAGTATAATGTGATAAATTTAAACAGAAGAGGTGCTGCAAGTACAATAATCAAGCTATACGCAGCATAAACACACATGGTCACCAGCAAATTTAATAAAACCACCAAAAAGTATAAATCTGGCAGACATACTAGTATGAGGGAATTACAAAGTACTGTATTACTTTCTAGTCAATTAAAGCAGGAAAAATAAATTTAAATAATAACTGCATCGAGAGGGGTTTTCACAAGGTCAGGAGCTAAAAGCAGCTACCCTTATCTTCAGTTTAATAGATTTGGCCAATCACAGCTTGCCATCTTTTTAACTCTATCACAACTCCACAAGCTTTTCAAAAGTCATTACTTAAGATGGCGTAGTCTCCTGTGGTAAATAAGGTCACCAAAAATATACCTTCGTAAGTGAAGACTCAAAAAGTATACTCTGTTGTAAAGAACCCTCCCGAAATAGATAACCTGTGTAAACTTCACTCCTAGATTATACAACTGGTAAATAAATAGGTGGTAACCGAATATGTTTTTGGGAAATATATGTGGAAGTGGGCCTATTGGGGGCAAACATCGAACGATCCAAAGAGCTGATGACCAATTTACAAGCACATGCAAGGTTAGAAGGACTAGCAGTAAATCACAGCAATAGTAATTTTGAATACTATCACTTTATTGCTCTGTATAAACCAGAGTTGGAAAAAGCATGTAAATCTAATGGTGTGGTTGAAAAGTACGTTGCAACAAAGCCATAAATCTGATTTTAGAACTGTTTTAAGCTTTCAATAAGGAGCAAGTGCAAACACAAGTACATTTTATTATACAAAAGACAAATATCACAAAAATACACTTTGGTATTTGCACAATCAGACATTAGAGGATGTGTTAGGGATGCATGAAAACTTGAAACAAAACACATAATGTACAACACCAAACATTATATAACTCTTACATAGTTTTCATCGATTCATTTGAGATCCTTTTGCGTAATGCCTGTAAAGGCCCACCACCCATTTTAGCAGTAGTTTGTGGTTTAGGTGGTGCTTTAGGTTTTCCAGTGTTATTGTTAATAGCTTTCTTAACACACTTGGGACTCCTCTGGGGACAGCTGACTTCTCTTGGAGAGATTTTTGTTGCTAAGGCTTGGTCACCACACATATTTAGACCACAATCCTGAGTGTTGTTTTGTGTAGAGGTACTGCATGCATGCATGAATAACAAGGACAGCATGTTAGTCAATGTTTACAGGATAGCTTGTTATACCAGAAATACCAAGATTATGGTGTGCATCTAGTACCAGGCATACTGCTGCAAGTTGGTTTAAATGAATTTAGACCATTTTTGAAAGGTGACATGACAACATGCCGATAATCTTAATATTCAATGGCAAGCTCTGTAATAAATGCATTGCAAATTTCTATAATAAAATTTGACATACACTTTCAAAACACCTTTTGACTTTGTATATGATAAAACCAGGCACAAACAATTGCGACAAGAAAGATCTGTCGTGATTCAACAGGAATTTTAATTTCGACTCGCTCATAAACGTATTACGATGCAATATCACACTTATAACGACAGTTTGTATAAAATCTTATGCAGCAGTATGCAAGGAAATGCAATTAGTGTATTAGCATCTGTTTTAAGTGTTTACTACTTCTACTAGCTAGTAGGAGAGTTACAACTACCAATAGCAAGCTTCCACAAGACAGTACTGTAAGTAAACTTAGGGTAGCTTTTCAAGATAAGTGAGCACTCACAGTAGTAAAGCAGGTCCTGTATTCTGGTATATATTGCCGTCAGTTTGTCTCTGTATGTTGCAGCCGGGGGAAGTCTCGGAAGATCTTTTTATTTCAGATGCAGATGCAACTTGGTTTGTATATGCTGTAACTCGATTGGCTGTAAAATATTGATATGTTTCAATTAAATAATAATAAATGTCATGTGAATAACAGGTAACATGTATGATTAACAGTGCAGCATTATACTCAGCATTCCAGCAATGCAAGTCAATATCAACATAAATGTACTTTGACCTATATTTACCAATGGTGTATCTATCCATCCATCAGTTTTCAAGATAAGGTTGAACTACACTAAACAGTTCCTTTGAAGGCACCCGCATAGTGAAATAAAAAAAAACAAATTCCCAGGTGCATACATGAGGGTAGGTTCAGTATCGTCTAATAGGCCTTTATATGAATGCAATTAGACAGAGTATGAAGTGTTCTTGAAGATATAACTATTGTTGTCTTTGATCATTGGCCGGTGATCGATTAATATGCATGCACTAGTTTCACTTCAGGATCTAGGTTTTGCTTAGTGACATTTAAAAAGAAAGATGCAGCTACAAATCCAATTGGTTTTGCTGGTGCAAATTCGACACTTTTAAACGATAGAATGAAACAATGATAAAAAATTATCTAATCCCAGATGTCGGTGACAGATTGGTAATATTTTTATTTAATGTTGAAATATCTCATTTACCCATTATAATAGCAGGAGGTGAATTAGTGGTGTGCTCTAAAATAGGAAGACACAGCTTACCTCAAGCTAAAATATGACCTATATTTACCAATCTCTCCATCTACCAGATTTTAGGACATGGGTACAAACAGCTTAATTCGAGAACAAACATGGTTGCCAGTTAGCCATGTTGGAAATGAGCAAAACTGAAGCTGACCTGTATTTACTCTGCGACTAATATGAAGCTGTTATCACAAGACGAAGGAAATTTAACTGATGCATACATGGACAACAGTTTGATAGATTAGTATCAAACAAAAATCATATCTGCAAGCATACTATAAACATGTCCCACACATCTATAAACTACCAAACATTAATTAATCAAATAGATACACAGGTGGATCACACAAAATAAACAGAATCTGCATAATATAATTTTTATCATCTTGTCCTCTACATCAGAACATAATATAACAATGGCACATGAAGTTTCATATTATATGTTTAAATCACTCCAATCACTGTTTAATAGGCAATATTGAAATAAACACACAAGAATTTCTCCACACGTATGCCAATGTCACAATGCATATAACTTATAAAGTAAAACTTTGTGCAGCACATCTAGAATACAACTAAAAATTTACTGTTTGCTTCAAGAGGGGGAAATATGAACATTGCTGCAACAAATAAAATCACATCACTTCTTACCAATTGTTACATTATCATATCTTTGCTGCAAGTTGACTTTATAGCACAGGACAAGCTAAAATCATTAGATATGTACAAAATGTTCAAATTGACATTGACATATGATTTACTGCAAGCTATGTCAGAGCATGGCCCAGAAATTTCAAAACACAACCTGCAGATGGCACACATTTGGGGTTCTTAGAGGACAACTATACCTGTTTCACTCTCCTAGTGGTAGTATGCTTTATCTGTGAAAGCAAAAATAACCCCCAAGGTGGAGAGAGAGCAGCATTTGTGTGTCTGAGAAGAGGACATATCATATTTATTTGAGGAGTTTTGTTTAGGTTTAAACTTTTGCGGTGAGCGTCTTCCACCACTTGCTTGTGTAAAATTTGTTTTTTTTTTTGCTCGTCAAAATGTTTTCAGTCTTGCTTAGCATCCACTTTCCAAACTTCCACAACCACTTGTTTAGGGCCTTTATTACGCCATTAACGAGTATAATTACCCACATTTTACTGGAGTGCCCCTGGGGTTTCAGCTGATAATAATCTATGAAATGGAGAAACATAAAGGAGAGCATAAAATGGTCCAAGTTTATATACAACCCTCAATAGGAAATGAATACTGGTTTTGCACCAAAAACAGATGGATGAATTCACTTTACATCAGTAATACACAGTAGCTAATAAATATGTATGTTTAATTAAAGCCTTTTCAAGTAAGACCTTACCAACATTTGAAATTCGTGGAGATGGTCTGGTTACATCATCTAAGTTTGGTGAAGACTGTGCAGAATATCCTGTTAATGTATGTAAACCTGCTGATGAGCGTGAATTTAGTGATTCAGAGCTGCTGCTGTTGCTATTACTAAAACCTTCTCCTGTAAATAACGAAAGAAAAACATTGTTTATAACAATCGGCTATATAGAATTCAGGGAATGATGTGTCAACATCTTTGATGTCCATTTTGCATTAAAATTACACTGTTACTTTGCCTTTCAAAGGGAATCATAGCAAAACTCGGATATGGATGTTCAGTTTGCAGCAAAGCCTAACTTGAAATCTTTGTACACTTTTTTAATATACTTAAAATTCAAATGTTCCTAACACCAGTATAGCAAAGCACCTTAATTGACTGTTGGCAGTACCATATTTTGCGCAGAAGTACTTAAGCTTTTAGTTTTTATATATAATAAGAATAACTATATTTTTGTAATGTTAACACTCTGACAAGCTCAAGTTTTCTATCAAAGCTTGGTTATTCATGTAAAATATAGACAGAGGTAGAAATGTTACTGAGACCGCAATAGTCATTTGCAAGTTTTGTTTGACTATGGGTGAGGTACTTCAAGTATAAACCCACACACTTCAAGTTAACATTGTTGCTAGAACAACCACAAAACACTGGCTGCACTTTTGAATAATTTTTTTCCAGCTCCAATACAATATAATTTATATAAAAAATGTTTCTAAATGATTTTACTAACTTTCAATTTATAAGAAATAACATTAAATTTTCAGTGACTGGACACATTGCGGTAATACCATTTTAATGAATTTTCAACTTTTTGCTTGCACCCTCAATTTGTTTGAAATGTGTTCACTCAAAGTTTAGTTATGTCACAAAGAAACTCGCAACTCAGCTATTACATTGAAATATGTTAGTTGAAAAGACGTTGTAGCACCACTCTGCAACTGGATTCAATTGTTATGTTAACATTTACTCTTGCAAAATATCTGTAAACACAATAATACACTGATAATAAATTAACAACAAATTCACAACACATATAAAAAGGATTTTGGTTGCAGGGGCTTTGGCAAAGTAAGCAATTTGGAAAGTACATATAACTAGAGCTTATAAAAATGTGAAATATAAGAATCATATGACAACTGTTTCAAACAATTGAATTCTAATAATTACAGCACCATCAAATTTGGCAAAAAGTAGTCTTCATGGTCGTGCATTTTCGATATCTTGTCTTAGGCTTGTTACATTTGTTCAAAAGTGATTCATTTGCTAAAGAATTAGGTGAAACATACATTGACAACAAAGGCAAACTAAACAGCGAAATTAAACAATGAAAGGTATCTTTACTCTTTTTCTTGTAAACCATAAATGACAAAAGTGCACTAAAACAATAATTTATTTTAAAATTCTAACCTAAAAATCTTAAATTTTGATATTGTACAAAACTGCTAAAACTCCTTCATTGCCTCCTTCTATTAACATTCCTATATTTTTTGTGACAAAAACTGATGTTTCCACGTACTGTATTTCATTTGACCGTGAATAATTTGATTGTGAATAACTTGATTGTGAATAATTATTTGTTTCAAAGGTAATTTTGAAACAACATTTCACACAAGTAATTTGCAATTTCAAAAAAGAGAAATCTACATGCATAAAAATTACAAATATATTGCAAGAGCATTCTAGCCTCCTTACCAAAAACAAAAAAATTAAATAGAGTAACAGTGTGGTCTTCCTGTTCAGCTTGCACTGACATCAAACCTAGCATGTGTTTTATGATAAGCTGAATGCTCCACTCTAGACTCACCTGTATAGCTATACCTAGGACTATATCCTATGAGAGCAGGACAGAGTTAATCAGATTAGAATATGGCAGCAGTTAGTTAAAATTGAGGTAGGCATTACAACACTAACTGTTGTGAATAGATTATGTTCTTTTACTGCTCTAAATAATGTTACGTTTAATTGTTATAAGTTAACAGAATATTCAATTTTCAGTCTAACAATAACGTCATTACTAAACACAGATCAATAAGCAACCAAATATGCTATGCATAATTTGTTTTCAAACACTATAGTTATGTTATTTACTCTTTGCAACAGTTTAAACTAATTAAGTCGTAATTCGATGTAATTTCAGATATTAAGGGATCATCTCAAAAGTTATCGCAATGACCGCAAACGTATAGTGTTTCGTATAGGGGGCAGGGGGGTTAAAATCCCCCTACGTTTATGGTTTAGTGCGAAATGAAAAAATCATGCCTAGTATATATACGATACGACACCCCCCCCCCTTTGGAACAGAAAACATTTTTCTGTTATTTACGGCACTTATTCTGGGCGTATTGTTACAGTAGGAACGGAAATGACCTTTTTTTTTGCTTGTCAATTTTTTTCTGGCAGCACGGAGACATTTCAGCGACCTTTTTCGATTAGTGAACTGATATTTTCCTCTCGCACCCGCCTTTTGAAAAAGTATCTGACGGCCCTGATTTTGCTCTTGAAATTGGTTGTCAGTTTCTATACCTGCGTGACGTCCAAATCTCACTAACACCCCTATGTTTGACCAAGGTGGGGTGGGGGTAATTCCAACACGAAACACTATACGTTTGCGGTCATTGCGATAACTTTTGAGATGATCCCTAAAATGTTTCAGAAATCTCAAAAACGTCTGTGTTTGAAAAATCTGGTGATCCAAATTTCAAAAAGCACAACAAAGCTTACCAATGGAATATGATAATTATTTTGAAACAACAATATTTCCTTATTTACTTACAGGTAAAAAATTCCATAAGGATCTTCAATGGCAAAATAAGAAAACAAGTAAAATACATGGTAAGCATGGATATTTGTCATAAATAATTATCGTATTCCATGAAGTTCCCCACAATTGAACTATGTTGCGATTTTCATGAAGGTTGATAGTTTTTTCAAACATATCGACGTAGTTTTTGAAGCTCTGTAAAACATTTACAACTGTACCTGATATTACATATTAAATGTTACAAGCGGAGAAAAAAATGTGTGCCCAGGCTGTAATTAAATCCTAGTAGCTACATCCTTGCGTAAACACATCATAGATATTATAATAAATTATGGTACCTTGATGGTAAATGATATGCTTATTACACTTTACAACACACCGTACAATATTGTAGCACATAACAAAAGATTTTTCAGCTTTTCATCCTTATTAATTATTGACTGCTTTTGCCATCTCGGAATAAAATAAATTTAAGGTGAAAAACTGGTAACAAATCAGCATGAATTTATTTCTACGCTTGTAAACAACAAAGATTCGCCTTATGCTTTATCTAACTAATGAAAATGCTTACCTGTGCCTGATCCTGAACTCGGGTTGTAAATAGTTGATGGCCGTAACTTAGCCCTGGCCTCTGCATAGGTTTGTCTTGGTGAAGCTGGTGCATTATTGACACTGTTTAAATTTGGTGTGGATGCTGCTGAGGACGCATGTGTTGGTGTACTAGAATCATCATCGTCAGGGATACCAGACGGTAGTGTGTCTTTCAGATCAGAAACAAATGTGGATGGCACTTTGACTTTACTGTTTGCATTCACATCTGGCTGACTTTTGAATATCTACAGCAGTTTACATAAATAAACCAATTATTGAAATGTATTGTAATCACACATTTGAAACATATTTACTGACAACTGCTATTCCATTCAAGATATACAATCTCTTCTCAATCTCACTACTCATTGAATTAAAACTCTCTTTAAGGCATGAATTAATAATTGCTTTAAAAATTTAGTATATATACATGTAAAACAAAAATAATGATTTTCTATTCCTTTTAACTTAGTAATAGCTTTACTACATAATCAATCAGGGATGGTATTAGGAATAACCTGGTGAAATCTCAGCGGGAACACTTGAGAACTGTGACTTTTACAACTCACAGAAAAACATAGTCCTCCGGCTCAAGTTCATAACACATATTCACTGGAAATATTCACTATCAAATTTGAATTTATTTTGGATACTTGGGTGCAAGGAATTACCAAGATTTCTAGGTAAGTAACTTAATTAATTAATTTTTGAATTCACTAGTAATTGTCAGTTCTGATTCTCCTCACACTAATAATTTTAATTTATCTTTTCACAGTTCTCAAGTATTCCCGCTAAGGAAACTGTACATATTGAAACCTCTTTCATATTTCACAAAAAGTAATGTTACCTTACCCTATGTTGCAATCTCACCTTAATATAATTTTCAATTAAAATTTCCACAATTATATTACAGAACTTAATATCCATAATGGCAGCAATAGTCTCTTCTTCTGGTCGTAGTAAAGTTGGTCCAAAGCACACTCCAATATTAGCTACAGTCATAAGATTTTCTTTACTTCGATCTGCCACTCTGTTCAAAAGTAAAATAAGTTTGATTAATATTTGATAAGCAACACACAAGTTGCAAAATAAAAATTAGTATAAAACTGAATCACACTAAAAACAATGGGCAAACTTTCAGTCCTATAACAAGACATTCATCAGTCCTTTCTGAAATTATGAAAAGAGATTGCATGATCATTATATGACATCAAAAAAAGTCATAACCAGGACCGTGAGCATAATTAACCTATGTCCCTATGCATGACTGATTCTTTGCAGATGGTTTAGGTCTTCACAGAATTTTTCAGAATACTGGAGTTACTGTGGCTTTAAAAATCTTATGATTTCCATCAGGAATATACTCTAGTGCACTGGAAATCTGCTGATAAGTGTGGAGGTATTTTACAAGTGAAATGTAATAATTATGACAAAGAGTATAGAGGAGACAAGGTGTATAGCAGATAAGGGAACACAATTTTGAATTCAACTGTCACAGAAGATCGCTCTAACACAGGTTGTAATATATAGTAGAACTACTAGTTTTTCATAATTAAGTCTTGAACTTCAGGCAATCGTAAATTACCTTTGGAAACAAAGTCTGGTCAAATGGTTGGCAGTTTTGATCGATTTCGATACCCTAAACGCATACAGTTAATCAAATAAGGTACCTTTAACCCTAAATGCATAACATGCATTAATGTGCTCTGTTCTTAAAAATCACCATTTTTAAGGCATTTTTGTTCACACATGTGTACCATCAGTTGATTTGAGTCTGACCCTCAGGGCATGACCTTTAACTTACTGACAAAACATACATTTCTCAGATGTAAGCAATGGTACATACAAGTACACTCATGTATGAATCCAGAATTGAACTCAAAAGCAAGTGCTGAGCATAGGTAATTAGTCGCAGAGGGAGTAATTATAACAGGGATGCTTATTAGAGAAGATGCGGTAGGTAGATTTTACATTTTGGCTTCTGCATTTTGCAACTTATTTTTATAGCCTACCTTCTTAAATGTGCAATCAACTCTTCTAACATTTGTATATTTAAATCTGGAAGCTGATAAACAAGACTGTGAATTGCTTGAATCCTTGAGTCTTTGTCATGCAACTCTAAAAATTGAAAAAAAAATATATACAATATAAGTGTATATAAGATACTGTAGCTTCACAGTGTTATATTTGTGATGGTTGCTGTAACAAATACAGCGGGTGAATTATATTTTACATTGAAATGTTATATGTATCAGTACCTGTGGAGAGCTGCAGTTAAAAATTATTCTGCAACAATTTTTCCCCTTATTTTGCAACAAAAATGGCAAATTCTGCACAAATTATATAAACTGTGTTTCAAAGTTTCCAAGAAAATGAAATTTCTATTAAACATTCATTTAATTAAAGATCAAACTCACTGCAGCACTATGACTACATAAGGAGGTAATTTCAAGATTGCTCCATGAACATTTCAAACCTTCAAACACATTTTTGGGTGTTTTCGACTAATGTGCCCAAAGCTTCCGGAAGTGCTTGTAGAGCAATCCTAGAATTGCCCCCATAAACATCTTGAGTAAATTAATTTACTTTTTGTAACAAAATTATAAAACATTTTTGCCGAAGGATTCTGTAATACGGAATATCACAGAAACTGGTGTATTGTGAAATTTTTGTAAGTTCAAACATTAAAATCAGCCACTTCACATAACCACAGCCTTGGTTTTTCTCATAAATAATAATACATCATAAAAAGCATCTTCAGATTTATGTTTTTATAAGTTATGTACTATACTTGTATTATGCATTGTGTCAAATAAAGCAATTATATATGTGTGTGTGTGTGTGTGTGTATATGTATGTGTGACAGGGTATTGTACTGTCAACACCTGTTGTAGTAGGTTATTATACTTACACTTACATTATAATTCAAACCCCTGCACTAGTGGGTATTACTTGCTGTGATGACTTATTTAAGCTTCTACATCCCAATATATTGGTCAATCACACAAAGAAATTACTGTGGATCACACATCCACACCCTAGACCTGCTTGTCAACTGTCATGTATTCTTTTTGAATCAGAAATAAAGTATGGTACTACAACCAGAAATAATTCATCTTTGCTATCGATAGTAACACATGCACATCATCCCAAAAATACAGGTGTTAAACAAAGTGTCCACACATGGGGGCTCGTCCGGGATTGTCAGAGTGTGATCTACATATCAAAGAAATTCTAGAAGATAACATTTGAACATAGTGAAACAGTCCAGAGTCATTTTTTTGCAAGCGTGAAGTCCAGAAGATTTCCTGATACATTTTGGAAATGTCGACAATCCAAATTCTGGTGTTCAAGTCAAGTTGGTCGTTCTATGTGCGTCTCAAGTCATTTGGGTAATGTGAACTTTGTAATTACATGCAGTAAATGAATCATTTTATTGCAAAAATTGTTACTGTAATTCAAAGAATATTGTTGGAATTAGTGCATATAGGTGGGTCACAATGGCGCGCATCGGCTTTTCAAGGCTGAAATTGTGGAATCATAAAGAGGTAGTGAAGATAGTATGTAACTTTAAATATCACTTTCAAAAGTGTGAACTTTAATCGAACTGTTTAAAGCAATTGTTATATAATTTTGATTACTGTTTAATGTGTCATTGTATATCTTAATTTAGTTTTTGATTATTGTGTGTATAGTATGCCCCTGAGGAAAAGTTATTTTGCCAGTTTGTCAGACTGGACTCAGTCTGAATAATGATTATTTTTTTTACTCAAATTGTCTAAAGTGATGATAAATTATACTTTTTCAA